>JAOXJP010122161.1:0-13825 GCA_025762735.1 Platanus orientalis | reverse complement strand
GAGAAAAGCGAAGGCGGAATGATATATATATATATATATATATATATATAGGACCTATTAGAGGCGTTTCTAAACCGATTCTAAAGGCCGTTGTGTGCAACTTTAGGAAGCGTTTTAAAAACGCTTCTAAAGGGCGTTTTGCACTGCTTTTTAAAGCACCTTCTTTAGAAGCGTTTAGAAACGTTGTATAAGAGGGTTAATTTGGTATTTAATCTCTTTAGCTCAAAAAAACACATATAATACTATACCTTTTGCAGCATTTGTCAAAAAACGCTTCCTAAAGTATACTACTAAAACCCATTTTGTTGTAGTGAATGAACGACACTTTCTCCCCCATATGGAAGTGTTCGAGGGGACGAAAGACCCACTCGACCATCTAGAGACTTAGAAGACCCTCATGCACCTCTAAGCTTTGCCCGATGAGATCATTTGCGTGGGGCCTTCCCATTAACCCTGAAAGGTTCCGCTTGAGCCTGGTTTGGGAGATTGAGATTAGGTTCAATTGTCAGCTTCATAGACCTTAGTAAGCAATTCTTGAGCCACTTCATCAGTGCCTAGAGATATCGGAAGCCCATGATTTACCTCCTAAATATTAAGCAAGAGCGGGAAGAGTTGCTGAGAGACTACGTCACCTAGTTCAATGGAGAAGCGTTACAAGTAGACAATGCAAACGAAAAGGTGGTGCTCACCACCTTCATGGGAGGACTACAACCCTCTAAGTTCTTGTTCTTTTTGTTCAAATCTCACCCGAATAGTTTGGAAGAGTTGATGGTAAAGGCATAAAAGTACATGAACGCTAAGGACACAATGAGTGCATGGAGGGGCGAAGATAAGGAATCTTGACCAGAGAAAGAAAAGAGAAAGAGGGTAGACGGGCCACCCAAGTCAAACCCAGGATGTCGGCAAAAAGACTCGTCGTATCAATCCGAAAGGATAACGAAGGTGTTCACTTCTTGGTTCCCAAAATTTACCCCACTTAACACCCCACTTGAGCGGGTCCTCATGGAGATTGGGGACGATCTCACCCTCAAAAAGCCAAGAAAGCAAAAGTCTCCACTTGCGAAGAGGGCAAGGGATAAATATTGTTGGTTCCATAAGGACCATGGTCATAACTTTGACAAATGCTTTGACCTCAAGGAGCATATAGAAAACCTAATTTGGCAGGGCAGGCTACGTCAATTTGTTATGACAAAGTAGCTCAAAGGATGAGACCATGAGTCACATCGCTCATCCAACAAGGAGGTGGGTGAACCTTAACCTTAACCTTTAGGGGAGATATGGGTTATTGTCGGAGGACCCGCCAGTGGTGGTGACTCCGCCTTGGCCAGGAAAGCCGACACTAGGAGGTCCCAACACATTGATAAGAAGAGCATCTACATGATCGGGAGGCTAGCTAAGCAAGTTTGAATGCTTGATCCATTGATTACCTTCACCAAGGAAGATTCCTCATAGCTGCAACACCTGCATGGAGATGCGCTCGTTGTCACCATCATGATCACAGGATATACAACTCGAAGGGTGCTAATCAATAATGGGAGCTCTACTGACATTCTATACTTATTGGCCTTTCAACAAATGGGGGTTATAGAAGATAGGATCTGACCTATAGGATCCCCCTTCGTTAGCTTTATTGGGGACAAATTATTACCGTTAGGGTCGATAACTCTACCCATGACAGTAAGCCTCAGCTTAAGGTAAGTCACCAAGGAGGTTAACTTCTTAGTGGTAAATTATCCCTCAGCCTATAATCCGATTCTCAGATGGCCATCCCTCAGCCTATAATCCAATTCTCGGATGGCCATCCCTCAACCAAATGAGAGTTTTCACATCCACATATCACCTGATGATGTGGTTCCCCACTAACCATGGAGTAGGGGAAGTCCAGGCAACCAGACCATAGTGTAGAAATGTTACAACGCCTTGTTGGCAGATGGACATCAGAAAGAGGGCCTAATGATTGAAGAAAGTGAGGTAAAAGAAAGGAAGAGGCTCCTAATGGTCTAGCCTGTGGAGGACTTACTCGAGCTCAGCTTGGACGACTTTACACCCTAATGGGCCATTCGGATTGGTAGCACACTCATAACCAACCATCGAGAGTGACTGTTAGACCTACTAACCAGGCATAAGGATGTCCTCACATGAACCCATGATGACATGCCCAAGATAGATCCTGAGGTCATGGTGCATAAGTTGAACGTCAAACTAGCCGTAAGACCCATACGACAAAAAAAGAGCTTTACTACCAATTACAACTTAGCTATCATTGAAGAGGTGGATAAACGCCAACGGGCAAGGTTCATCCGGGAAGTGAACTACCCCAAATGGGCATCCAACGTGGCATTCTTCAAGAAGGCAAGAAGAAAGTGGAGAATGTGCGTAGACTTTATTGACCTTAACAAAGCCTGTCTAAAGGATAGTTCCCCCTGCCATGGATAAACACCCTAGTCGACTCCACCACCAAACATGAGTTACTCAGCTTCATGGACAGGACACCTTCTTAGGCTACAATTAGAACAAAATGTATGAACTCGACCAGAATAAGACATCTTTCATCACCAACTGAGGGTTATATTGTTATCGGGTAATGTTTTCAGATTGAAGAACGTAGGAGCCACGTTTTAGAGGATGGTCAATGTGATGTTCAAAGACCAGATCAGGAGGAATATGGAAGTATACATTGACGATATGTTAGTTAAAAGCCCAAAAGCTGATGAGCACTTCAAGGATCTCGAGGAGACCTTCGAAGCATTGAGAAAGTACCACATAAGACTGAATCCTATGAAATGCACCTTCGGGGTCTCAGCTAGGAAGTTCCTAGGATTCATGGTTTCAAAAAGGAGGATTAAGGCCAATCTGAAAAAGGTGAAGGCCATCCTAAACATGGGGTCCTTGCATAACACAAAGGAGGTCCAGAGACCAGCCGAGATAATAGCAACATTAAACCAATTCATTTATAAGGAAACCGACAAGTGCCTTCCTTTCTTCTGTCGACTCAAGAAAGCATTCGAGTGGACAAAGGAATGTGAGACAACATTCCAAAGACTTAAAGAGCACCTCACAAGCCTACCCTTACTATGTCAAACAAAGCTCGGGGAGCCCCTACTACTATACATGGCAGTAAGTTCAGTACTAGTCAAAGAGAAAGAAGGGATGTAAAAGCCCATGTATTACATAAGTCGAGCATTGAATGGGGTGGAAAAGAACTACCCAAAAGTTGAAAAGGAAGTGTTTTCTAGGGTAACCACCGCTTGGAAATTGTGACCCTACTTCTAGGCCCACACTGTCGTTGTCCTGATGGACCAACCGTTGAGGGCTGCGCTTTAGTGGCCTAATACTTTGGGTTGACTCATCAAATGGCCAGTCAAGCTTGAGGAATTCAACATTAACTATAAGCCGAGGGGGGAAGTTAAAGACAAGGCCGTGACAGACTTTATGGCAAAAATGACCCCTACAGCAGATGTGGAGGTCCACAAGGAGCATATCCCCTCTAAGGAAGGCAATTGGGTACTCAATTTTGATGGCTCGACCACATGTCAAGCTAGTGGGGCAGGAATCATACTGACGACCCCAGAAGGGATGGACTATAATATTCCATTAAGTTCAATTTCAAAGCAAGATAGTGGTGAGAAGTGACTCTTAACTTGTGGTAGAATAGGTTTTGGGAGAGTACGAGGCCAGGGGAGACCAAATGGTAGAATACTTGAAAGTGGTCAACACACTAGAGGAGGGATTCACGGTGTCATTAAAAATTAGGTGAGAACAAATCTTGTGAGAACTGTGAAAACAACATCAGGGTGCAGACACATTAGTGCCGAAAAGTGATAAGTGCCCCCTAAAAAGTGCAAATCACTTTTCGGTACTGATGCGTCAACCCCTCGGTTCCGTTTTCATGATTCTCATGAGATTGGTTTTCACATAATCCAAGACCTATAGTGTTCATTATCAAGCATGTAGCCTAAGAACAGAACGATCGCACCTATAGATTGGATTATTTGGCCTCAGTCCTTGACGATGACGGCACCGTGATGATCAAGCACTTGTTGGAGTCGAGTATATAGAACCCAACCCCAAAAGTGGTGAAATTCATCAGGGGAGGGACATCCTGGATGACTCCCATTATGGACTACCTCAAGGAATGAAGACTTCTTGATGATTATGCAGAGGCTAGAAGGCTCAAACTATGAGCCTGCTGATACACCCTATTCAACAAAATGCTTTACAAGAAGAGCCTTACCTTACCGTATCTTAGATGTCTAGGTCTTTTTGAGTCTGAGTACGTGATGCAAGAGGTTTATGAGGGAATCTGTGGCAACCATTCCAGAGGAAGATCACTAACACAACAATTCATTCGAGCTGGGTATTATTGGTCAACAATACGAGCTAATGCCACTCGATTCATACATAAGTATGATCATTACTAGAGGTTTGCCAACAAGTTCAAGCAGTCACCAGAGGAAGTTGTTTGCATAGTGGGAAATAGATATAGTCAGACCTCTCCCTAAGGGAAAAAGACAAGTTTAATTCATCATCATGGCCATTGACTACTTCACTAAGTGGGTTGAGGCTGAGCCTGTAGCCAAGATAATCGAGAATAACATCCGTAGCTTTGTGTGGAAATCTATAGTCTGATGATTTGGTATCCTAGAAGTCTTGATCTCAGACAATGGGAAGCAGTATGATAATCTTAGGTTTAGGGAATTCTGCTCAAGGCTCGGAATCAAGAACCACTTTTGTTCCCTAAGACATTCCCAAGCCAACGAGCAAGTGGAGGTAACCAATCGAACCCTCCTGAAAATCATAAAAACTTGATTAGAATATCATAAGGGCAGATGACCCAAAGAATTTCAGGCAGCCCTATAGACATATAGAACCATGGTTAGGACACCAACGGGTGAGACACCTTTCATGCTAGAATTCGGTTATGAAGCTGTAACCCTGGTGGAAGTGGGTCTCCTTAGTTATCGTATGACATATATGATCCCGAGCATAACAATGAGAGCCTCTGTCTGAACCTAGACATGATAGAAGAAAGAAGACAAGTGGCAGCCACCCGAATGACCACCTATCAAGGCATGATGGCCAAACATTATAATAAGAAAGTCAAAGGGAGAAAATTTAAGATTAGCGATCTAGTCCTTCATGAAACCACGTTGGCTACTAAAGATCCCTGAGACGAAAAATTGGGTCCCAACTGGGAAGGGCCTTACTGGGTGACAAAATTCAACAGGCTAGGGGCTTACTACCTGGAAGACTTAAAAGAAAAATAGTTACCTTAACCTTTGAATGTAGAGCTGTTGAGGAAGTATTATCCTTAGCTTGATTATAAATCAATATCAATAAAGAAACTTTTTAACCACAACTTTATTGTTAATATGACTGGCTCCAGGTGGCCGAGGGTCACAAGATGACTCTAAAATCCCTAAGGGGAATGATTAGCCGTAGGTGGCCAAAGGTCACAAGATGACTCTAAAATCTTTGAGGGGAATGACTAGCCACAGGTGGCCGAGGGTCACAAGATGACTCTAAAATCCCTAAGGGGAACAACTGACCCCAAGTGGTTGAGGGTCACAAGATGACTCTAAAATCCCTAAGGGGAATGACTGGCACCAAGTGGCCAAGGATCACAAGATGACTATAAAATCCCTATAGGGAATGACTGGCTGCAGGTGGCCAAAGGTCACAAGATGACTCTAAAATCTCTAAAGGGAATGGCTAGTTACAGGTGGCCAAGTGTCATAAGATGACTCTCCCTAAGGGGAATGAATGGCCATAGGTGGTAGAGGGTCATAAGGTGACTCTAAAATCCCTAAGTAGAACGACGGGCCCCAGGTGGCCAAGGGTCACAAGATGACTCTAAAATCTCTAAGGGGAACATTTGGCCCCAGGTGGCTGAGGGTCATAAGATGACTCTAAAATCCCTAAGGTGAATGACTGGCCCCAGGTGGTCGAGGGTTACAAGATGACTCTAAAATCCCTAAGGGGAATGACTAGTCTCAGGTGGCAAAGGATCACAAGATGACTCTAAAATCCCCAAGGGAAACAAATAGCCCCAGGTAGCTAAGGGTCACAAGATGACCCTAAAAACCCTTAAGGGAAACGGCTGGCCTAAAGCAATCAAAACTTACCAGATAAGTATAAGTTCCTAAGGTGGATGACTAACCTGGAATTGAAAGATTACCATAATCCAACCCATAAGGCTACCTGGCTCAGAGAAGAAAGGAGAGACAACGAGAAGAAAATGAGAAAAAAATGGATTTTTCATTAAAAGAGAGAAAATACAATGGTCGCCTAAGGAACATAGGTTTTCCCACTAGACCCCTTAAGAACGTCCTCATCTTCGATGGTTTTAGGTTCAACCTTAGGAGGCAATCTGGACTCGTTGTCTGTGATGAATCCTGAAAAGTCTATATTGGGATGGGCCCGAGACACCCTACATCTAAAGGCCTCAAAGACATAATATAAGTAATTTGAAACCTCTAGCGCAAATTTGGTGGACTCTCTAATAGACTCTAATGCGGCAGCCCTTTTCTACCCTAGCCTCTCGGCCAGCATCACCTCGACAGATGCCTTCTCTTGAGTCGTGGCTTCCCTCGTCTAGACAAGCTACCCTTCGGCCTCTGCTAACCTCAAAGAAATGGCCGCCTTCTCGTCCTTGACCACCCGAGGTTGTGTAGCCATGGCTTCCTTCTCCTCCTGGGCCTGCATAAGGCTAGCCTAAAGTTTTGACTTCTTCTTGGTGGATTTAGTTAGTTGAGCCTTGAAGCCCGCATTTGTAGCCCGTAGATCATTCACTTTTTTCTTCAGTGCCTTAACATTGTTCTG
This sequence comes from Platanus orientalis, assembly GCA_025762735.1. Lineage (NCBI taxonomy): Eukaryota > Viridiplantae > Streptophyta > Magnoliopsida > Proteales > Platanaceae > Platanus > Platanus orientalis. The sequence goes on along the minus strand of JAOXJP010122161.1, from coordinate 7,003 downwards.
ACATTCTTGTGGAATGTAGAGCTAGCAAGAACGAGTGTCACCATTTACAAACATTAAAAAGGAAAAGAGATAGGAAGGGGGGATTAGAATCCTTAAAAAAAGAGAAGGGAGAACGATAAGACAATGTAGAAATTTCTTACCTCAGCAAGATCGATCATAAGTTGCTTGCAGATTGCGCTGGGCTCGAACTTCATCAAAGTCTCTACATCCCCCCCGAGGAACGACTTTAGTGAGCTTATTGGCAGTATAATCGGGGTTATTTAGGAAGGTCTCCATGACGGGGTCCTTCCCCTTGTTCGACCGAGGGAGGGAACTCCTTGTCTGGGAGGTGGGTATGTCCCCAATGACCTCGGCCTCCTCATGATCAAGAGAGATTGGGGCCAACAAAGACTGAGCAGTGGTAGACAACAGAAGTTGCCCCTAGGCATGGCAGTCGATTCTTAAGCATCCTTGGACTTGGTGGGATGAGAGGATGAACCACCTGTGGTGTTCACCTGAGCAAAAGCCTGAGTTTTTTTCCACTTTGACCGAACCGTCCGTGATGATCAGACCCCTCGTGGCAACCACAACCGCTAGCTGAGCCTCTTGGCCCTCTTCAAAATCTTCTTCAAGCCAGCCTTCTTAAAAGTAATACCCTTAGTCATACCCTCTTTGAGACCAATAATAAGAGACAGTCCTGAACCCACTGAAGCTACGTCTTCCACAAACATAGGCTAGCAAGGGAAAGATGATAAGGTCTTGGGAGTTACCAGGGATGAGAAATTGTGCATCGGGTATGAGATAGCCCTCAGTATCCGATTAAAAAAAGCCGCAGGCAGCACTGGCTTGGCTAGAACTGAGACGTATCACAAAAGGAGGAAGTAAGAGGTGAACTTCAAAAATCTAAAGGAAAAAGAAAAAAGAAAAAAAGGCTCACCTAAGGGATTAGGGGCGCTCCAAACTTGACTGAAGCAAACTAGATTCTCGACTCCATTGTCCCACTAACAGGCCTCCTAGTTGCTTCCCAAGAGAAAGAAAATCTACTCTTACATCCTTTGTGGGAGGTGGGGAGACTAGTGACTAAATTCTGGTAATTATCCCAGGAGGTGAAATACCACCTACCCGATTCCTTCTAGATTAGATGATAGCAAAAAAGAAACTCTTGGGTGGTTATTTGATCTTGACTGCCGCTGCAGGCCGCCTAAAGGGCTATGCACCCGATCACTATCCTCCAAGAGTTCGGCATGAGTTAGGATGGGGCGAGAATAATGTAGTTAAGTAATTCCATAATAAATATAGTGATCGAAAAGCAAATACCACTCTCTAGGGTCTGCTCGTAAAGGCAGATCTCCTCATCTCCGATGGCACATGCCCGCTCATGTGCCCAAGGAATACACAACACTATACCCTTAGGTATATCATAAAGCTTCCTAATTTCTCGAGGGTTTTCTTCTTAAGGGTCAAGGAAAAGCCTGGCCATAGGAGGTGCAGGGCCGGAAAGTCGGGAAGAAGTCGAGGCCTGACCTGGATCATCAGGTCAGACAACACCTTCCTCATCATGACCTAAATCTATACTAAGGTATTAGCTGAGTTTGAAGAATCAAAATGGGAATATGCATCCATTTAACTAAAGGAAAATATGACTTCGACTGAGGGGCCGAGGAAAGATAAGAGCTTGGTAAAAACGAACCCTAGGAAGGAAAGAAATTGTTGCTGGGCTTGTAGAAAGCTGCAGAGTTGGATAAGATGAAAACCTAAAAGGACGCTAGTGTTGTCCAGCGTAAGCAGAGGGGAAATCAATGGGGTAAAAGAAGAAAAATGAGAGGAGAATGAACACTAACCTAAGGGCTTAAAGGCTAAAACTACACTACTCAAGGAATGTAGAAGCCAAAGGAGGGGATGAATCAAACATACCAGAGATGGGCCGAAAAACAACGCTAGTGAAAAGTGCAGAGAGCCAGAAAATGCCTAACTGAAGAAAAGCATAACAAGAGACATGAGGAGGAGAATGCAAATGAGCAAAAATGAGGGAGATAGTGAAGGGTTCATACTATTTATAGAAGAATGAGCTCGAACTTGACTATCTGATTGAGATGGCCCGAAATCTAGGCCCTCCACATGGCCCTACACGTGCGGACGAGTCAGGTGAAAATACGTTCTGTAATGATGTCATCATGGAAACACAATAAATGCAGAGTTTAGACTCCTAAGACACCCATCGTGATTCCCAAAACAATCGTTGCCAAAAAAAATAACTGCCAAAAACCTCAAAGGTCGAGAACATAAATAGATTTGAATTTCCTCAGCCACCATTTGATGAGGCCTTAGGAATTATGGGGCAACTGATGGGTATAAAACCTCAAGTTGGCAAGCCCTACCTCGATTGGGTCCAACCAAAGACATGACACTTGGAGAGAACCTGGTCTCAAAACATGTCCGAAGCCAGAAATTGCCCTAAGGAAGACAAATGCAGAGAGGATTTAGGGATATCCCGAGACGTATGCACTCGACCTCGAAAGTAGCCTCAGACATCGAATGTTTTCCCAAGAATAAGGGCGTAACTATAGAGCAAGGATCCCAACTAGATCAGATCCTGGGAATCCCACCCCTGAATATTGCCGGAGCAGGAATCACAAGGTTGAAGTTCTGGAATGCCACGAGCTACAGGCACTATAAAACCAGGCTCATACTTAGAAGAAGGTAAGAACTAATTCTTGATTAAAATCCCCTTCCTTTATTTGATTTCTCACTGACTTAATCATCGGAGAACCACCGACAGGCATCCGACTGACCATTCCCTTGCACTTTTTTTCTCTTGTAGGGTTATCAAATTAGGGACCATCGTGTGCTCATTTGATGATGTTTGGTCGGTTGGATCCAGACGTGATCACACATTTAAGATTGGTGATAAAATAAAGGGATCTACATAAGGGTGGCTCTGAATCGGGTCAAAGTTAGTCGGGTAGGTTTGAATTAAAGTTTGAGTTGAAAATTCTCAACATGATCCCACTTGAACCTAGATAATATCCGATGAGCCAGCTTTGTTGGTAAAATGCTAGATCAGTTAGCTCCTTGATAAATCGAGTACGGTCCAAACTAAGAAGTGTTAACTCTATTTTTATTTGATTACGATATGTGATCCCAAAGCTAAGGGAACGTGTTACAACTGAAAAGTGCAATCCACATGTCAGGTGGGACCAAGGTAGAGGCATGAGATATCTAGACTCCATGAGGTGTTGCCACTTGGCTTGGAAAGAAAAAAAGGAGGAAATTTTGGAAACTGCTAGGAAACAACATATGGTGAGACAGTTACAAATTTAAAAAGGAAAGGAAATTGTGCTAGTGCTCTAATCATGAGGAGTTACGTGGCGTGGCCAGCTCATCCTAATTGCTTGCTCTTCGTAACCTTTGGTTGCTTCATTAGGGGAATCGATCATTAGTTATGATCTCGGCCATTATCTTATATCGATAAGGAGCGAGCCATTTGTCATACTTACCCTTAGCTAACCACAATCGTCCACATGGTTTTCTTGAGCTAATCATTGAATTTACTAAGTGAGAAACTCTCCCTCTTTTCACCTTCAAATTCGCATGTGTAGTTATTTCGGCGCATTTTGAACCTTTATCTAAATGATGGACTCCTTTTGGCTTTTAGATCAATCTCTTGCTTGCCAGCTTACTCTTTTGACTCCCTCTCTGTGTCTTTCTCTTTAGATTCTTTATGGCCGACAAAGAAGGTTCTTGCAAAATCACTCCGATTCACCCATTTTCTAAAGAGTCCTTTGAACTAGCCATCACAATCACCTATGAGGCCATGTTCGAGACCAAGGATTCTCTTTCCCTTGATCCAGCATTCGTAGAGCTCTCCCACTAACCGTCCTGAACACTTCCCCCACTACCTCACCAATGATTTTTCCTTATATACTGACCAGCTTAACTGGAAAGACTAGTTCTTTAACACCACTTACTCATGATCATGGCCCAAGCCCAAGGACAACCGGTCCTCATGGATTGGTTGTCTGGAGCCCATCTTTTGTGACTAGTGGTGAAGGCAGGGAATTTACGACTATATCGAGCAGCTCTATCGTGATCCTATTATTATGGATCATCATCTTTTAGCCACTGCATCCTATTTTTGGAATCACTTGAGTAATTCTTTTATGTTTGGTTGTGAAAAAATGGGGCTAACCCTTATGGGAATTTTACCCCTAACCTCACTCCATTGTGATGGAGATGAGGTTTCTGTTACATTCGATCATCCAAGACCTTCCTATGACTTTCCTAGTGCTTATCTTTCATATGATTGGTTTATTTTGGTTGAAAAGTGATCAATGCCTGACATCACTTTCCAGGAGCATGCTCTGTTCCTACATATGTGGCTTGTTCAATTCATCGTCTCCAATTCATGTTGGCAAATGACCAAGGAGCTCAGCCATACCACCTATGTTTTGATAGTTGGCCTCTGCCTCTCCTTAGTGCCTTTGGCCCTGGCCTATTTATATAGAGGCCTACATGATCCTCCTTGGAACATTTGGGTCGATTTGGTGTCCCTTTTTGGATGTTGCAACTTTGGTTCTGTGAGTATTTCCTCTTCATGAATTGTTGTGACTTCAATGACTTGACTAGCAACTATGTTTGAGCTCTTGGTTTCGGGTGGGTGTACACTCGCCTTACTTGTAATTATTTTTAGTATTACCTTTAGTTCTTTGCTTTTCTTTCCTTCAACCGGGTTGATTATTTATTTTTTCCTTTTTATGAGAAAATTCAATCTGATTCCTATCTCCATGAGCATCAATGGATTTTTTCCTTTTGCCATTACCTTATCCCCCAAGACTTCCCTCTTACTTTAGAGGGTTGTAATGTGAATGTGGGATTTAAGTTCTACGCCCTTATCAGTTTTCTCGCTTGTTTGGATTCAGCCAGTCTTTCTCGGTCCCCTCTTATATCTTTTCCAAAAACAATCCTCCTCATGAGCTCAATTTAGTGATGGAGAAGCATGTAGTTCAAACAGTGGTCAATTTTTTAAAGACCTTCACTAGTCAGACCCTCATCACTACTCTGCCAGACCTCACAACACTCCTTCTAGCCTGGGAAGACTGGTGGGTTAAACTCTACAGAACTAGTATTTACCCTCTGGCATTGGAAGCAATCCAGAGATTGGTTTATCCACCTAAGGGACCTCAATCTCCTGTTAACTTAGTTCCTTCATATGATGATGCATCATCCATTCTGTCAGCACCCAAATTTTGACTCGGGTCAATAAATAGAGTTAGATGGGTTCATTACAGCATAAGACAGAACCAAAATCTAGATACCCTTGAACTTTAGATAGGCAAGCATTCTTAATGGATATTCTGGTTACAAACATAATAACACGATCTGAATTCTATCCACAAGATGATTCAAGCTAAACCCTAAAGACATTCTGGGATTCTGAAAATCTGACAACCTTCATAAGCCTTCTCAATTTGAAGCGTCAAAAGGCTATCAAATTACCATTCTACCCCTATACCCTCAAAGATTCAAATCAAAGCCTATTTGAACTCATTTTTTTTCTATAACTTTTCAAAATTTCCTCTACAGTGAAAACATCTTGAATTTACTAACCTTCATAAGCTTTCATACATTAAAATCTCAAAAGATTGAAAAATTACCATTTTACCCCTATACCTTCAGAGATTCAAATAAAAGCCTATTTGAACTCATTTTCTCTAAAATTTTCCAAAATTCCATCTACAATGAAGACATTTGGAATTTAACAACTTTTACAAGTCTTCCCACATTAAAATCCCAAAGGCCTAGCAAATTACCATTTTACCCCTGCACCTCTAACAATCTCAAACTATGGGGCTATGAAGCCCATTTTTTCTAAGATTCTCTACCCTTCATAAACCTTCTCATATTGAAGCACAAAAGGCTAAGAAAATTATCATTTTGCCCACACATTCCCAAAATACACTATTTCTCTATAAAATTGGACCCCTAACAAATCCTTGAAGGCCTGACACAAATCAAAAACTTAGCTAGTCAGTGGCTTCATCTTGATAAGCCTAAGATCTCCCCAGGAAAAAACCACAAGAGGCCTAATGCCCCTTAATCACCCCATTTTCTCCCAAAATACAACCAATATCACTTCTACCAGCCATAGACACTTGATGAACCTCTAAGAACTCTCCGGAGATCTAAATCCCTCAAGGTCATGTTCATTTTTTTACGTTTTTTGAGATCTTTGATAAACTCCCTGATAGAGAAATCTATCCACAAATTCAACACAACTCAATGACCTAGTCCTTCACAAGTCCAGAGTGTATTTTTTGATCAAGTGACCTTTTTTTAAGAATCTCCCAAAAATTCACCAGGAATCAAATTGTTTGCCTCTCAAGCCCTATGGGCTTGTAGTTCTAAGATCCAAACAACCATGGTCACCATTGTACCCCATTCAAACCTAAAAAAACCTCTCTCAAATCCGCAAAAAAATTGGTCTGGGATAATTCAACGTTTTAGACATAACTTTTGACTTGGGTATCAAATTCACGAACCGTTAGAGCCTGTGGGCCTCGATGTTTGTACGACAGGTAAATCCCTTTTAAAAAGAGACTTATTTATCATAAGAAATATCCCACGTGATTTGGAGTCACCATCAGTCTTTTTAATGATGTGACTGGACATCAGTTTTGAAAACAAAACAAGTTTATATTTTGAAAAAATGTTTGAAATGTCTGACTCCACACTTAAACTGGTCAACTTCCAAAGACTCTAAGGTAAGCTGTTTGTTTATGAGTTGGGGAAGGTGTTAGGCACCCCACCTCATTCGCTTTTGCGGTTACCTACTTTAAACCCATTATATAGTCTAATGGTCAACTAAATTTATAATCTAGTCATTTTATTGATATTGAACAGGGAATCCACATGCCAATTTTGTTGAAATTTTGGTAGCATAACAGCTATAATATGGACCCCCTGGGGATGAATAGTGATCCCCATGTCACTTCTTCAATAACCTGATAGTCTGCATATCCAAAAA
>JAOXJP010122160.1:0-27818 GCA_025762735.1 Platanus orientalis | reverse complement strand
ATCCAACCCAGCCCGGCCCAGCTTGAAGTAATTAACAAATAAGATGTCTATCTATTGTGTTGTACATATAAGATATCTATCTATGTTTTGCTAGTTTTTGATATCTGTTAAACCACATAATTACATTTAATAAACGTTTACAGCATGCATGACATGTTCTCAGAAATTTAAAATTCCCACCCAAATTTGGTTGGATCTTTAAATTTTTATATACGTGTCATGTCTTGAAATCAATTTCATGATATTGTATTTTAATGGATCTGGGCTCCTAGAGAAACTTCACTATTTTGCTACTGAACACTACTATCCTCACGTTAGATTCTCTCTCTTTCTGTCTTCCAAATGAACTTGATTTAAAAGAGAAAAATTCAGAACCCGTTTTCAGCCAAACACCTACCAAAAAAAATACAATAAAGTAAACCAGATGGGGAGATTGGAAGAATGATAAATATTATTTTCATGTTATCTTGACGATGATACAAGATCGAAGGGTGAAACTTACAATGCCAAACCGCGCACAATAAATTGCAGCACCAGTTTAATCCGGGCAACCCAATTCAATCCATGAAGAGCTAAAAGTATTTCAAGAAAGAAATAAAAAAAGCATTAAGAAAAAATTCCTGAACCCCCATCTTATCTTTAATCACTGATTGCCGAAGAAACACAGCTTTGAGCCCATAATTTAAAAATAAAAAATAAAAAATGAATAATTAAAACAGACCCATTTCTCCATTTCTAAGCAAATTGATACCCGACCCATGACAAGAAATTAAAAAATTTTACTTCAGTTTGCCATTAGAGGAAAGGGAAGATGAAGATTGATCTTCTTGAAGTAGGGGAAGTTGTTGCCTAGTAATGAATGGGTGAAGCAGCAGTTCCGCAACGGTCGATCGCCTCTTCGCTTCTTTCTGAAGACAACAAGAAATGAAGTCTCCAAACTCTCTGGACGCAGTGAGCGGCGCCTCGAGCGGGCCTGACATACAAATTAAGTTGTACACCAAGCCGGCCCAATCTCCGGGATGATCAATAACGATGGGAAACTTGCCCATGTAGAGCTCTAATATGGTCACACCCAGGCTCCATATGTCAGCTGCGTAGCCGTCGTAGACACCGGTACCGTCGTTAAAGGTGCAGTTAATTTTTTCGGGGCTCATATAAGCGATGGTTCCCACCGACGAATTGGAATGGCTCTTGCCTTGGCTAAGAATCTGACTCACCCCAAAGTCCGCGATCTTGACCTCATTGAGGGCGTTGATGAGAAGATTGGAGGGCTTGATATCTTGGTGCATGATCTTGCGATCGTACAGGTAAGCGAGGCCGGAGAGCATCTGACGTGTATGATCGGCGAGGATGGGTTCGTCTTCGATGTGGGTCCCCTTGAGAGATCCGCCGTCCATGTAGTCTAGGATGATCTGAAACTCGTCGCCCTCTTGGATCATGCCGTGGCACTTGACAACGTTAGGATGATCGAGGGAACTTTGGATTTGGATCTCTCTGCAGATCTGATCGCGAATGGATTCTTCTTGGCGGAAGACGTTAACCACCTTCAGGGCGTAGTGTTGGCTGGTGGGGCGGTGAAGTACCTTGTAAACGGTGCCGCTGCAGCCCTTGCCCAGGCAGTCCACTCGGTCGAAATCGGCTGGTTTCAGGGGTGTTTGGTCGTTTTGGTGGAAGAACGAGTTGGAGTTGAAGTTGGACGGGGGAAGAGGAATGACGGGTAAAAATGGTTTGCGTTTAGGGATAAAAATGGTTAAATCTTGTTTACGCCGGAGACGTTTCCTTGGGGGGGATGAGGGTTCCATCGGTGTGGTGGTGTCAAGGAATTTTCTTTTGCTTGGACTGCTTTTCTTGAACTCTCTCACGTCACCTACTTCACAGTTAGCGTTCATGGGTGGAGGGTTTTTAGCGAGAGAGAGCTAGAGATGGAGAAAGATGAATCTCTGGCAAAGAAGGAGCTGAAGTTGAGAAAGGAACATTATAAGAAGAAGAAGAAGAAGAAGAAGAGCTTTGATTCTTGAATTTCTTGGTTTCTTCTGCTTCGTAAATGGGTTTACATGCAATGAGATATAAAAGACGGAAGAGAGAAGGGAGGGAAAGAGAGACCACTGGGTTTTAGATATGTGTGTGTGTGATTGAACAGAAAGGAGTTAGTTATCATGAGAGAATCAAGATTTCAAGACAACGTTCCTTTGAATCCTTTCCCCTTGCATTCTACCACCTCCTAATCAGCCCCCCAAAATGCTAACCGGAGTGAGATCGTCAACAGTTCGAAATCCCTCTAATACTCATAAGCCCCAAACGTGGTGGGTTTTTTTACCCTCGAGATTTGAATTTCAAACTTTAGTTAAATCACACCCACGTTTGAGGCTGTGATAGGCCACTTCCGCGTAGACGATCCTCTCTAGTCTCTATAGAAGTTGTATTATTATTACTATTATTATTAATAAGTATCATGGTTTAACAGTAACAGTTTTGACCAGTCTAAAAGGAGAGATACCACAACACCATGCCTGACAAAGGTAAATTGATTAATACAGAAATACTTAGGCCGTGTTTGCCAGCCCATTGATAATGAAATCATTTCATATCAAATTCCCAAGGCATTTGAAGCCATAATGTGATGGTTGAAAATAAACACATTCAAATTTCATGGATTGATTCTCATTCATCACCAAAATATGAATGATAACATAAATCATTTTTATTTATTTATTAAGACCCTAAGATGACTTCATTTCTAATTTTAGTTAACAAATTAATATAAATCTGAATGAGTTCATTTTGAATCATCACCTTATGGCTACAAATGCTTTGGGAAATTAAAATGAAATTATTACAGTACACTGGTGGCTCTCAAACACGCCCTTATTTACTGTGAATTTACTATAACATCCTCCTTTGACGGATGTATAATTATCGAGACATCCTTTGGCATAGTGTGCATTGATTGCTACAAGGGTGATATCCCTCCATTTAGATTGGAGATGATTCAAACCCACTACTATATACTATGTATCTTATACTAGCTAGGTATCTTATATGTCTAACAATGAAGAACACAAAAAATCCCACTAAAATATCCCAAAGATGAAGAATGGACATAGCCTCATCTAGTGAGGAGGTTAAATCTACAAGTAGAATCTAGAGTACCAATCCCTTTGAATGTCCCCAAAGGAGAGTCCCTTGAATTCAGCTGAGACTATTAACCACGATGCAATCTTAAAGGTAAGAGTCAATGGCCTCGTGGACTGGCTTCTCTATACCCTCAAAGATTCTTTTGGTCCATTCTTTCCAAATACCCCCAACATATTGCATCAAAATTCATGTTTCACAACATTTTCCCCCAACGGTTTAAGAGAGGGGACCAGCCATTGGTTTAATAGATCAAATAGATATCTTGGCATCACCCATGATAATTTGACACTAGAAATGAAATAATCATGTATGTGCTGGGAGAAGGGGCAATGGATAAAAAGATGAGGCCTTGATTCCCCGTCCCCTTTGCAAAGACTACACATGTGAGGGGATATCACTAAATGGGGGTGCCAGTTTTGCATTAGGTCCATAATATTCATCCTATTGTGAGTTGTCCAAATAAATGCTTTGACCTGAGGAGGTGATATGCTATTCCAAATCCGGATGGAAGGAAAGGGAGGTTCTAGACGAGATTCTAGGTGAGACCTCACAAAGTAAAGGAATAGGGATTTCACCAAGAATGAACTTGAATGGTCTAATGACCACAAATATCTGTCTGAGAAATTATAGGAAAAGTGAAATCTCTCAATCACTTTCTTAAGGGATGAAAAATATTCCAATTCTAAGATCCGAAGTTCTATAGAGAATGAGAGGTTCCAATAGAAGCCAGAGGAAGAAATGAGATCGCACCTCAAAGATGTTGGTGTTTTTGTAGATGGCAATACGATATAGCCTGGGACATTAGGATGAAAGGGAGGAATCACCCAACCCTACATCATTCCAAAAGCTAGTGTGGTTTCCATTACCAATGACGAGAGTAATGAAGGGATAGAGAAGAGAGTGAACTGAAAGTAAAATCATTTCATGCTGAATAGCATTGATGACAAAACTAAATATCCCAAATGCTTCCAAAACTTATGAAGATATTCGAGTGAAATTCCTTATGAAAGCACCAAGATAAACCATCTTAAAGACAACATGCCCATGACACCAAACATTCCTAATGGATGCAAAACCCAATATATTACATATGAATTCTAAGATTCTAGTATGTGAATCAAAAGAAAATCACAAATTACTATAAGCAAACATGTATTTGAAGGAAATAATAGAAGAAGGCAATAAGCTCATCCATGGAATACAAGGCATCCAAAAGACATGTCAACGGTGAAGGAAAATAGTAAAATGTATTTTATCAAACATAGAGTGCATAAATAAAGGAACCACTAAGGAAAACAAAAGAGAAACCTAGTCTTCACCACAAGAATCCTCCTACCCCATTCATCTCATACAAAATCATGTTCTCAACTTTATTACATAGATTAGAAACCATTCTAACCATCCCATATAACCCCATCCATGAAAACATAACTCTCTAAAATCCAAGAGGTCAAGAAACCAATAAAGAACTAACTATCTAATATATTCCCATCAAGAATATTAAGATCCATCAACAAGTAATCAAAAAGTTAGAAAGAAAGTAGAGATGGACCTACCAAAACATAATGCATAAACATTAAATCTAGGATCCTAGGAATGGAAAGTGAGCATAAAATACATATCCACTCATATAATTCATGAAACAAAGATTCTTCATAAAAAATAATCATGCTCATAAGGAATAGATGTATGATCCTATAAAAGGAAAATGTGCATAAACAACATATCCACTCACCAAAAGATCCTATACTTGATGTTGAAGCGAATCCTCCACCAAAGGCTTATTGCCTTTGTCAATCCTTCCTACCTTTATGAACAAAAAAAGTATTAAAACACAAAACTCATGTTAGAAAACTAATATCCATAGCCATCTAGACTAGATCTAGGAAGAAAAACAACTATTATAGTAATTTATCAAAGTTTGGGAGTGAAGCTTACCAAATTGGGGAAAAACTCCTTCTTTCTCTCTCTCACAAGCTTCTTTAATATCTCTAAACCTTACACTTTTTGTTCTAAATAACCTAAATAAGGATTTAAAAGAGTCATAACTTGTCCAATATGAGATCCCACATGTGTGGTAGTTAAATGGACAAATACCACATCGAAAAAGAGGCAAAATCGCCTTCTTGTCCAAGTTGGAGTGCTCTAAACCTCTTTGGAGAGCTTTGGGGTATGTTGGAATGCTCCAACCTTAAGTGGAGTGCTATAGGAGAGAGTTTTGCATCTTTTTGTGTACTCCCGAGCCTAGGTGGAGGGCTCAAACCATGGTGGAGCACTCCAACTCTATGTGAAGTGCTTTGAAATTTTTAGCACAAATATCCTATGGTAATTTGGCCATAACTTCGCGCACACAACTCGGAATCGCTTGCTATTTATTGTGTTGGAAAGTAGACTTCAAGAAATTTTTATTGGTTTATGGATTAAACTCTAATTCTTTTGGTATTGGTATAGGTGAGCCTATGAAGTTATCCTAAATTTGTGAGCCTGTCACCACATACTCCTTATGGGAGCATTGTCATAACTTCTTCTAAAAAAACTCATAATTGCACACCATTTGATGCATTAGAAAGTAAAATCATAGATATTTCCAATGATATATGGCTTGCAAACTAATTTATATTGGGTTGATATAGTTTCAGGTTGATATAGTTTCACTCATGAAGTTACCCCCAATATACGTTTGGAAAAACCTTGGAACTTGACAAGTCTTAGGTCCAACTTGGGTTTTATACTTTTAACTTGGTTGAAAGGGGCCCTAAACTACTCTACGGTCTATCTAAAATATGTAAAATGATAATTTTACCCTTAAAAAATTATAATTTTACTTCTCATGAGTGTTGTGGGGTGTTATAGTCTCATTCCTTCTCACTAGCGTAGTCATTGGTAAAACCAAGAACAACCCAACAATATTTAATAAAACTAGAAATGAACAGAACACCATAACTGAATTAACAACAAAATACAAAAAAAAGTTGTTAATTAAATAAATATAAAAAAGCTATAGCCTTGTTTTCAAACTCATACATTTATACCATTCTGGAACTAGCACCAGTATGAAAAAGGTTTTAGGTAACAACAAATCAAAGTATCCAATGTAATAGAAAAAGTTTCATGCAAGCATTCTCTAACTCTTTAGATATGTATGGGACTATGAAGAGTGGCATTAGTGCTGCCTCCATGGGTTTGACGTGGCACTAGCTTGTCATGAATTAATTTTCCTGGCTAAAGTGTGTATATGCTAAAGGTTGAGGAACCAAACATAGTGAAACTAAATCAAGGCTAAAAACGTAGAGACACCTAAATACACACTCAACCCAACCCCTGAAACACAAACATATATACTACCAAACCCAACAAAATCTAGTTCAACATTAGCCACTACCACCACCAAACCACATCATAATAGTCCCAAAGTGAGGAAAGATAAATGCAGTTTTATATACCCACCAAATTTAAAGTCCAGTAAAAAAAATATATTGTAAAATTGAATAAAAAAATTATGGAACATATCATGAATTTATTAAAAGAAGAGAAAGAGAAAGAGCATATGACAACATATCAAAGGGAACATAAGTGAGCGAAAATATCAAGTGGCAACAAATATTATGTATAAACTAGTTCGTTGATGGCTAAGAAAGGAAATAAGAGATTAATTGACATTGTACTTGAGTGTATATCTAATCATCTACTTATTTGTCCAATCTACCATTTTATTAAAACCATTAGAAAGAAACAAAAAAAAATTGTTAGGGTTAGCGTTTGTGAGGTGAGAAACACACACACACACACACACAGAGGCTCATACTTGTTAGGGTTAGGTTTCATGAAGATTGAATATAGTGAACGATGCACCGGTTTGTTGCCATATAACGACATTAATAAACAAAAAAATGTTAGAGTTAGGGTTGATGAGTATAAGAGAGAATGAAAGGAAGGAGAGAGAAGGGGGAGAGAGAAAGGAGAGGGAGAGATCGCATACCTTTGGTTTTTTGTTAGGGTGCTAGATGAGGACAAAGCTTGGTGGAGAAATCATGAAGAGGGAGTATAAACATAAAAATTACATTTCAATCATCTTTGCATCCTTCTTCATTTAAGGGTTTAGGGAAGATCAAAGGTTTGATTCAAGTGGCTAGAGGAAGGGAAGAAGGTTTAGAGTGAAGGGGAGAAGAGAGAAGGAATGGTCTAGAGAGTGAGAGGAAGAAAAGAGGAATTTTCACGGGGAAGAGTCAGGAAAAGATAGTGTATACAAAAATAAAAAATAAAAAAATCAAGAAAGAATGATAAAATGTCAAATGACATAAAAACAAGAGCTTGAACTACTATATATCTATAGTAGGTTCTCCCTTTGCTTTGATATATAGTATAGATTTTATGTGGTTAATAGCCCATGGACTATTAAATTTGGGAAAGCTTAGTGTTGGGAAATTTTCCTTCTTCCACACTTCACCTCGAGTTTGGGTAACCCAGATAACTGGAACAAGTTCGGTACATACATCAACAAAGGGGACTTTTCGTATACTTCAAAGGGAATGAATGAAAAATCAAACTTTGTTGATATAACAATTGATAGCACAACACAAGTGTCTTACTCAATTCAAAGGAAATACTTCTCTTTCTAGAGTTGTCCTCTTCATATTGAACAAGTTAGTGATAGAAACCATGAAATGAATCAAGTCTAATCCTCTCAAACCGAATTACAGACTACTTTACGTTACTTCTACTCCTAATATAGATCTACTCCTACTCCTAAGATGGACTAAAATTTGATAATGATGTTGAGGGTCTCTTCTTTTTCCTTCTCTCACTTATTTATCTCGAGTCAATTAGTTATGGCAGTTGTAGCATCTTCCCATGTCATGAGATAGTTACTTTCCACCACTACAACAAAAATGGTTTTTAGCAGCATACTTTAGGAAGCGTTTTTGTACAAATGTTACAAAAGGTATATTATTATAGAGTGTTTATCTTAAAAACACTCCAAAAATGCTGCTAAATGGGTTAAATGACAAAAATGCCTAAAAAAACACTATTTATACAACGTTTTCAAAACGCTTCTTATAAAGTCATGCAAAAATGCCTTTAGAGGCGTTTTCAAAATGCTTCTAAAAGTGGCCGATCAAAAACACTTTTAGAGGCATTTTCAAAATGCTTATAAAAGTTGCGCAAAAACATTTTTAGAGGAGGTGTTTTCAAAACGCTTCTAAAAGCGGCGTAAAACACCTTTAGAGGCATTTTCAAAATGCTTCTAAAAGTGGCCGCTCAAAAACTCCTTTAGAGGCGTTTTCTAAAAGCCGTGCAAAAACACTTTTAGAGGTATTTTCAAAAAACTTTCAAAAGCTTCCACGCAAAAACACCTTTAGAGGCGTTTTCAAAATGCTTCTAAAAGCCTCCGAGCAAAAACACCTTTAGAGGCAATTTCACACCAACGCTATATATACCCTCCCGCATTCTCTTCCTTCCCACTTTCTCTTTTTCTCTTCCCGCGTTCAAGCTCTCTAAGGTTAGGGTTCAGGTATGCTTCCCTCTCACCTCTTCCCCCCTCTCTCTACCTCTAGGAACTGAAGTGGGTATATTTATGCTCTTCTAAAGCAGCTGCCATTGGCACTACAGAGACCTTCGCCAGGAGGTTCTGGGCAGTGAACTTGTCACACCGATCTCACCGCAGGTGACAACATAGCCGGTGCTTGAAGATATTAAAGTTGTGTATCTCTTAGATCTGCCAGAAATCTTGTCATGGACGGCTTTGCAGTCCTTGATCTCACATTTATTCTTGTAGATGGACAAGATCAACATCAAGAGACCTTACAGGTGCAATCTAGCACGTTGGCATGATTATCTACAGCTTTATTGAATGGATCAGTGCTGCGATTAGATCGGGTAAGATCAAAATCCCATGCCTCGATGAAGGAAAACTATGTTTTTATTGATTATTTTTTAAGTTTCTTGATTTGAAGGGCCAGTTCTGCAAATATTTTAGTATGGTATTACAATAAGTTGGTTTTTCCTAATGAATAGTAGCAAATTCCTTAGTTGTTTGGATGAAGCGCATATTATGTTTGAAGAAATGCCTGGCCTACTGACAAGGGCCAAATAGCTATGAATCCATTCTTTTTTTTTTAAATATTTAGACATACTTTAGAGTGTTTGGAAAACACTGCCTAAACTCTTTGACTTTTCGAGATGTACGTCAAAACAGTGCTTGGAAAATGCTCTTTATAACTATAGGGAGTGTTTTTTAACCACTCCAAAAGGTGTTTTTTGTTGTAGTGGAAGAAAGGAAAAAAGTCTATAATGCACAAGCCTGAGATTAAAAAAACTCACCAGGGGACATTAGCTAGTTCAGGTTAAGGACCCGTGGTGAATGATGGTGAAATCTTACATTCACACGTAACTTCGCACTGGTAGAAGAGATAATATGTGCTCCATATGATAATGGAGAATGAAGATGATATTTCACATTCGCGTACAAAATCGCGACATTTACACAATGGAGTTGCGGTGAATGAACAAGAAAATTTGCATTTGCGCACACAAGTGGGCTTAAGGCAAGATCTTCTTTGGCCACCCAAGAATTAGGATTTAACCATAATTCATATCACTCTCACAGGAGTTCCTACGATACTTAGGGATCAGATAAAGCAGCAAATTATTAATCAAGTCGAGATATTCAGACCATTTAATCCCAAAGGAAAAGCATAACATAAGGAAAAGGGATTTAAGGCAGAGACCCACGCTTCATAAAAAGACCAGCCATAAGAAAACATGGTCACCCACACCCCTCTTAAGAGGTGTAATAAGCAAAACAATAAAGCAAGAGTAGCGTTCAAAAACTCAATGCTCTTGACCCGATTTAATCTCCCTAAAAGAGGCAAATCAAAAAGAAGGAAAACCTCGGCCTCTGAACATAAACAAGAAGCCGACCGACTCTAGCTCTGTCATAAGCAGCCATAAATGGGGTGTATACGAATCAATGTAACACCACCCTGGGTGCAACCCCAAGGAAATAATCCCTTCTTGCCTCTTAATGACAAAGACAACCTGAGTTATGTGCTTCATCATAACAGAAGTAAGAAATTTGGTTTTTCCAGCAAATCTCAGGCAGCAGTAATGCTCACAGGGGCAAGAAAATATGCTTTTGTTGACACTCCTAGTTTTCCTGAACCACAACCCTGAGCTTTTAACTCTACCGGTATGATGACCAAGAGTCTATTGGGGCAAATGTCAAAAAACACAGCGCACCCCCAAGGGGATTACTAATTATCAGG
Organism: Platanus orientalis; assembly: GCA_025762735.1. NCBI lineage: Eukaryota > Viridiplantae > Streptophyta > Magnoliopsida > Proteales > Platanaceae > Platanus > Platanus orientalis. The sequence continues at coordinate 17,418 of JAOXJP010122160.1, read as the reverse complement.
AGGGGTCCTATAGCTTCTCCTATCATGTTCCACCAGGAGGACAGTCCATACACTCCATACAAAGCCACTATGACAGTCAATGTCAGTTCTACTTTACAAGGATCTCAAGCCACCATAGTGGGTTCAGGCAGAGGCCAAGATTTTCCCGTTGACCCCACAATAAGTACAGAAAATGGAGACCTCATGGATTATCGCTCTAACTTTGAAGGGTAGCGCACTATAATCGCAGAGTGGCAGGCTTAGGTAGAGAGCCAAGATCATTGTCTGGCTGTTCAGGAGGCCACCATCGTAGAATTAAAAGCCATGATCGAACATCTCATACTCGAAAGACAAGAAATGATCCCTTCAAATCCCAATCTCACCACAGCAAAATCAGCAAGGTCAACTGTCCCTAACCAAGTGCAAGGGCATACGCTCCTTATACACTAGAATACACCTTTGCCACTCTGCTTGAGCCCGTCCTAGTCACAAGCATTACACCCAACATATCTACTTCATAAAAACCACACATACAAGTGCCACGAGGTGCACATCCATAAGGAACTCACCAGATTCCTCATCAGCAGCAAAAGTTGCCTTTATATGGGCACACGCCTGCATGGATGTATGGTTACAATGGCTATACTGCATACACACAGCCTCCCCTCATGCTACAAGGACCATATGTGCATTAGGGTCCACCCATGGTAGATCCTAACTACATGCAGACAATGATGACCAAAATGCTTAACGAATACAAAGAGCAAGAAACTATAAGTACATACATTATAGGGAAACCCTATCCCCCGCATGTTGATGCAGTACCTTTTTCACCAAAGTTTGTTCAACCTCACTTTAACACATTTAATAGGACTGAAGCAACATATTACTCATTTTGAGTCTCGGTGTGGTGCCATTTCCCAACAAGGTGACCTGTTATTAAAGTTGTTTGTGCAGTCCATCGATAGGGCAACTTTCACATGGTACTCAAATCTGAAACCCAACTCTATCTCAGACTGGGAGTCAATGAAACGAGCATTCGTACAGCAGTTCCATGGCACATATAGGCCTGTCAAATTGTATGAGCTAACTAATGAAAGATAGGGGGACAACAAGTCAATCATGGACTTCATCAATAGATGGAAAAATATGTCTTATGCATATGAGAATGCACCTCCAATCAAGATACTATTGGAGATGTGACTGCAGAATATAGCCTTCAAGCTTTCACTCTATCTCACAGCCCAGAAGTACTCTGGATTTGATGATTTGATATCTAAGGTGTCTGCTTTAGAAAAGAGGTTGTTAGACCACAAACGAGAAAGGAGGGGGAAAATAGTGGTTAATAAGATGGAGTCAGCCATGGTGGGTACCAAAAGACCACCCACTAAGTTAAAAGTCAAACACAGCATAGAGACAACCAAGCCAGCAGAGCAAGAAGCCCCACCCAGGAGGCCAAGCATGAAAGACAGTTAAGAAAAGGCCTACACATTCCATCCAGACAATTTGGAGAGCCTCTTTAGGCAAACAGTTGAATCTCAGGAGATCATACTTCCTAAGTCAAAAAGATCAGCAGAAGCTGACAAAATTAATGATCCTAAGTATTGCAAGTATCATCGCATTCTAGAGCATACCCTACAGGATTGCTTTGTATTCAAGGATAAACTCCAAGACCTAATCGACAAGAATACCGTAGAGCTAGACGTAGAAATGAGAGCTGCAACTACTAATGCTGTCTTTACTAATGAAGACATGGTCGATCTCGTCCGCATCCAAGACAATGGGGATGATAAAGGCAATTGGGTCATAACCACAAGCAAGATGATGCAAAAAAGAAGACTCCAAGACATAACACAAAGGAAGAAAAAGGTCCTTAAAAAGACCCATGAGGACTACTTGTTAAAACAACCCCTTCAGACGCCAACTACACCAAAAGAGTCTTCATCTTTGCCTGCAATGGCTTCTTGCAACATGATGTCAATTATACATTATAGGAATCCTCACTCATAGGGAGAGGACCACAATGGACATCCATACCATATGGATCAACATTAGTCATTGATTAGTCGCAAAACACCATGACATACTAAGATTATTCCAAAGAGGTAACTATTTTGATGGCGATCTATAGGTATAACACTGGGGGAATCTCTATCACACTAATAGTCATCATCCATAACCCCCATTACGATCTACTAAGATAACCCGGTTACCAATGACACCCTAGAAGCACACATACTTCCAGAATGTACTAGCCAAGTTTAGGTAACGAGCTTTTCCTTGTCATTGTGTAATTTATTTTGAGGCATTTTTGCCTGGTTTTGAGGTCTCGCTATTCGCCACCTTCTCAGATGAAAACTACCAGTGCCCGTGACATCATTTGTTCAAGTTATGACATCATGTAGACATGTAATGCATAATGACAATTTGCTACTGCGACTTTTTCTGCTCTCCCTGAATGGTCGTTGGATTGGTACATAGACCTCGCACCCAGAGCATACCTTCTTGGGGTCATATGATCAAGATGTTCATCCACAAGTTTATGAGACCAGGCATGGAACCATACGATCTTTGAAATATGGACCCCTTAAGATAACCCCCTCAACAACAAACATATGAGGAATTTGATGGCACTCTTGATCAAATTATTTCTCAACTATTAGATTCACGATGGTCTGGTGAAATAAGGAAACCCATCAGACATGAGGTCTACCTCACTGAGTTCCCTAAAGGCTATCAGCTTCCTCCTCTCATGGTATATACTAGAAACGGGGAACCCCGTTCCCATGCCCACTGGTTCCTAGAAGAAACAAGCTTGCCAGCCACTACCCATGATCTATTAGTACAACTTTTTCTAGTGTCTTTGAACTCAAAGGCTTTCGATTGGTACTTGACGTTACCATCATGCTATGTCTCTTATCTTTATAGCCGATGTTCATCAATCGTTTCTATCGTCAGCAAAGGGCATATAGATATGACCCCTAATATATACAGAGCATGGTACAATTCTTACCCCAAGACCAATGGGATATTGATATGGATCCTAGTGACTCCTCGACTTCAGCTGACGAAGATTATGACATTCCAAATCTTTGGCAGGCTAGGCGCCATGACTTAGACATTCAAGACATGCCACCTTTGATCACTGACTCAGAAGAATCTAGCAACGATGACTTTAGCATCGCTTCTGCCTCTCAGGACCTCTTTAAGAACAAAATGTCCAACAACCTGTAAATAGAAACTTGTAATGTTACGAAGCTTAATATCACCACCCTAATAAAGGGGTGTCAGCCACATCCCAGGCACGTTAATCAAGTCAAGTTAAGGTCCAGAAAGCAGATCCTACCACGAAGACCCACAGCTAATTAATAAGCCGACGCAATGAAGAAGGTGTCCATGGAAGCTGAGCATACCAAGGCCATCAAAAGGACAAATAACCCTGTTTCATATGACATGATGGCACACCTCAAAAAGATCCCATCATTATTGACGATTGATGATGCTCTCTATATGTCACCAGAGCTTACTGCATATAACGCTCTCATAGGCAGGCCATGGATGCATAAGTTCCAGGTGGTCCCATCAACATATCATTAGTGCATCAAGTATCCATGGCAAGACACCTAAGGTACCATAATAACTAATAACAACCCCTTCCAAATGGCAGAGTCTTACTTCACCAATGCCACATATTATCAAAAGTTTGACTCCCTAGAAACGTCAGCAAAAGACAAAGAAGGTGGGACTAAGCCAAGGAAGCTCAAAGTAAAGCATGGAGGTATGACTACTAAGGGCTTCTCACCATTACTACCTGAGTCATTAGCGCAGGACTTTGTCCTCCCTCTGGCACATTTATCAGGAATGAGTGTTGACCCTTACTGAACATCCTTCATCTTTTTGCCTGAAAGCCATACCCAACATCCCAATAGTTTAGGGCCTACCCTAGAGCAAGAACTCAAGGACCTAACAGGTCTATTGCTACATACAAAGTTATTTGCACAATTGCTTCAGAACTATGGCTTCAACCAGTAGGGGAAATGGAAGAACTCTTGCAAGGGTAAGGAAGTTCTAACCCAGCATTTCGAACAACTAGTCCTCCATTCCAAGAATAAGGATGATACAAGGGGGTTGGGTAAGAGACCCATCAAACTAAAAGTATCCTCACATGTCATCACGACATCTAGAATAGATCTATTCGAAGACGCCCCCTTTGAGTGCTTATTCATAGAAAAGAAGTCATTTTTCGAAGACTTTGTCATGGATCCGGTGATGCTAGTGCCTCCGGAACTTGAGGATGGAGGCCAAGTAATGGTGGGCAATCTAATTGAGGTAAACCTAGGAATAGAGAGTGACTTTTTCCTTGCTTTCATTAGTGCACGCTTCTCTCCACAAGAATAGATACAATACTTGGAATTCTTGAGGCAAAACTGAGATGTGTTTGCATGGAATTATTCTGAAATGCTGGGATTAGACCCCCAATGTGGTAGTCCACCGACTAGCAATTGATCTGACTCAACGGCCCATCAAACAACATCCCCGCAAAGCCAGACATGATATTGTCGATAAGATAGAAGGAGAAGTAGAAAAGTTTCTTAAGGCCATGTTCATCCGTGAAGTCCGATATCCCAAATAGCTTGCCAACATCATACCCGTACAGAAAAAGAATGGCCAAATTAGGGTATGCATTGATTATAAGGACCTTAATAATGCATGCCCGAAGGATGACTTTCCTCTGTCACTCACAAAATTATTTGTAAATGCCACCACAAGGTACGAAGCTCTCTCTTTCATGGATGGTTATTCAGGATACAACCACATACAAATGGCTCTAGAAGATGAAGAAGCGATGGCATTCCATACTCTAGTTAGCATATTTTGCTACAGAGTCATGCCTTTTGGCTTAAAGAATGCTGGTACCACTTATTAGAGGGCAATGGCCTACATATTTGAAGACCTGCTACATGATGCAGTCGGATGCTATGTCGATGATTTGGTTGTGAAGACAAAGCTCAAGCAACACCACATTGCCAATCTAGACCGAGTCTTCCAATGCCTTCGCTGATATAATTTAAAAATGAACCCTCTCAAATGTGCATTTGTCGTATCATTAGGGTGGTTTCTTGGGTTCATTGCTCGGAATAGGGGAATCGAGATCGATCTTAAGAAGATTACAACAATAATTGAGATGCCCAAACCATAAAATATCTCTAAACTCAAGTGATTACAGGGGAGACTCGCCTACATTTGACGGTTCATTTCCAATCTATCGGGACGTTGCCAACCCTTTTCTCGTCTAATGAAAAAGGGAATTCCATTTGTCTAGGACCAATCTTGTCAAAATGTTTTCGACAGTATCAAACAATATCTGTTAAATCCACTGGTGCTCATGATCTCGTCTATAGGCAAGCCGTTACTCTTGTACATGGTAGCCATGGAATCATCCCTTAGGGCACTATTAGCCCAACACAATGAGGAAAGCAAGGAACATGCTTTATATTACCTCAACAGAACAATGGTCGGTGCTAAGTTAAACTACTCACCCATAGAAAATGTTTGGCTTTAGTCTTTACACTACAAAAATTGAGACATTATCTCCTCACTACAACAATCCACCTTATATCACGAGCCGACCCATTAAAATATATTATGAGTCACCCCTCAGTACAAGGGCGCATCGCAAAGTGGACTATCCTCTTCTTAGAGTTTGACATCCACTACATGCCACAATGAGTAGTTAAAGGGCAGGCACTAGCAGATTTCCTGGTCCCACACATGATTCCCCGTTTCAAATGGAGCTACCGGATGAGAATGTCATGCAAGTATAGGTTAAAAAAGATTGGGAAATATTATTTAATGATGCATCCCGAGGGTTTTCTATTGCTCCGGGAGATAACACAAACAAGTCTTCAGGAGTTGGCATCATTTTTGTCACCCTAGACAATGGCGTCATCATGCACTCACTCGTACTAACAGAGGGGCGTTCAAACAATGAAACTGAGTATGAAGCACTAATTGTAGGCCTTGAATTGGCCCTGAAAATCCCTATAGATGACCTTATAGTTTATAGGGATTCAGAGCTAGTTATTCGCCAAATGAATGACCTCTACCACATAAAAAAGCGTAGTCTCACGCCTTATTTCTAGAGAGCTAAAGACTTGGCAAAGCTGTTTCAGCATTTGCAAATACAACACATAAGAAGGGATCATAACAAACGATCCGTCGCATTAGCAAGTTTGGCAACATCACTCACACATCCAAAAGACGATTATCTCATCATTCACATTGAGGAAAGATGAGTTGTGACCCCATTGGCTTTGTCCAATGAAGAAACTACTTCACGTGTTTGCAACACCGATCTATGTGACCAAGACACATAGAGTATTGATAGCAAGCCAACCATGGAGGAAGAAGACTAACGCAAGCCTTTCATCCAATATCTCATGGATAGAAGGGAGCCTTCGGACCCTGTGAATGCGTTGAAATAAGACGACGAGCCACCTGATTTACGTTGCAGGGCAATCAACTATATCGGAGATCACTCGATGGCGTATTATTATGTTGTCTATCAACCGAAGAGGCCACCACGGAGATGACTGAAGTGCACACTGGTGTGTGCAGAGGGCACTAGAGTGGTCCTAAGCTTCAATACTAGCTAAAGCGGCTGGGCTACTATTGGCCAACAATGATGGTTGATTGTATCAACTATGTAAAAAGATGTTGTGTTTGCCAACTGTATAGTGATTACTGCCATGTGCCAGCCGAACCTCTGCACCCCACATCCTACTCATGGCCCTTCGCTAAATGGGGAATGGACATTGTAGAACCCATTACCCCGACTTCTACTAAAGGACATCGGTATATTTTGGCTACAATAGATTACTTCTCTAAGTGGGCAGAGGCTATAGCCTTAAGAGAAATCAAGGCCTCTAATATTGTCTGGTTCATCAAAATTCACCTCATATACAAGTTTGGTATTCCTGACCGTATAATCATAGACAATGGGAAGCCATTTGTGAGTTCTCCCTTGTACCGACTAATGGCAAAATTCAACATTAACTTGGAGCATTCTTCAAGATACTACCCCCAAGCTAATGGTCTTGTAGAAGCTATTGACAAAACCCTTTGTAAGATCATTAAAAAAATGGTAACCAGGCACAAAAAGGACTGGCATGAGCATTTGTCAAAAGCACTCTAGGCATACCGCACTACCTTTCGTACACCTACACAAGCAACCCCATACTCTTTGGTGTTCGTTGCAGAGGTAGTCCCACCAGTTGAAATACATGTCTCATCCCTAATAGTGGCAATACAGGATGAGCTAACAGAGACTGAAGCTGCAAGAATCTGCCTTTCAGAACTAGAAACTCTTGATGAATCTAGGCTTACCGCGCAACAACAATTGCAATTATACCAAGATCGCATGGCCAGAGCCTACAACAAGAAAGTCAAGCTTCGCTTATTTACCAGGGGTGAACTGGTGCTCCTTGCACGATCCCCGCTTGATCCCACAAGAAGGAAATAATGAAAATTCGCCACTAAATGGGATAGACCATATGCCATTGAAAAAGCTTATCCCAATGGCGCATACCTGCTTCGGGACGTAGAAGGCAATCAAATCTTCCCCATTACCAATGCCAGATTCCTAAAGAAATATTATCCTTGAGAGGGGTCATGATGGCTTTCAAGGAACTATGTTGGTTTGATCCTGTCAAGCATAGGTACATAGGCAGTCCGGGTGTCCACTTTCCCCGGATTCAACCCCTCCTCTTAAAAAAAAGTGCCGATCTCATTAAAAATCGACAATGGTAATGAGATGCAAAAATAGGCAATCCCCAGACTTAGGTTAAGAGATCCTAAAGGCAAAAAAGGGAAATATATGCATCACGTGTGATGGAATGGGTGTGGCTAAAACTTACATTGGGCACCATGAGTAAAAGAATCCACTCACGGTAAGATCAAATCCTTGTTGATCACATTGAAAACTAGCAATGGCAATGTGATGCAAAAATTAAGCGAACCCCAGTCTTAATGGGCAACCATTAGGGGAAAAAAAGGGATAAAATATCCAAAATCTCATAATCAAACTATGACCCAGCTTGATCCTGTTTAAGGGTACGTAGGTAGCTTGCCATAATAGGGTAGGTGCAGCCCCATCCTCATCCACCCCACAATCTCTCTTTGAGAACTATACCATTCCGTTAAAACACTACATAATATAATTCTCAAAGGGGGAAAGAAGACACACACATAAAGCCCCGAAGAATGAAGACGCATAAATTTGATAAAATTTCATAAATGGATGCTACAGTAAAGAGAATACAACAAAGGGCACTCCACCTTACTCCTTACACTACCCTCAGCCTCTCGCTAGGTCATGGCTACTAAAACCTAGGAGTTTGGCATGCAACGAAGGCAAAACCTCAGCATTCACTTTTAGGGAATTATTCACTACATCGACATCTGATTGTGCCACGTTGAGGTTATGAATCGTTTCCTTGCAGACTCCATCACGCTGGTCCATCTTTCATCTCATTAATTCACCCCTATAACAGTCTACCATATAAATGGATTGGTGAATAGAATTTCTCACATGATCAACGAACCTCTTACGAGTTTCAAGGTGATTCATAACTTTGTTAAAGAGTTCCTTCAATGCTTTCATCTGTGCCATTAACTCATCGGCGTCCCACACTAGTGGCCCCATCTCCGTCAGTACCTGGGTTTATTGGGAAGTTAGGTCAGCCATCTTAATCTCTTCCTCATGAAGGCGCAAACGAACATCATGCTCCGATCCTTTCAATACCTTGATGTCCTTTGCCTCACAAAGTTTGGACAAAGCATCAAGGAAACACATCACCGTGCCCTTGAACTCAGAGTTGTAGATGCAAGCCTCTATGTGATCTAATGCATCTAAAATCCCTTAACAAACGAAAGAAAGATTCGCCTCCTTAGCAGATAAGCCAATCAAATGCCTAATTAGCGCATCACGCTCACAGTGAGTCTCAAAAACTCTGACCTCCACCTCCTCAGTGGTGGGTATCCTTACTATATCTGCAAAAGAAACCAATGGCATCAGGTTATAAGAACCAAGGAAGCTGACTATAAAGTGAACAGAGGGTTCGAAGAGTACCGCAATCGAACAAAGGCTCGACACCCTCTTCCTCAATCTAGGACTCATCTCACTTTATACGCAATCCAGACGGTTCTCCAACCTCAGGAACACTGGCAACTTTTCTTTTGGGAGCCATGCCTACGACATCAAATGAAAGTATTTACAAAAGCCGATGGAATGAGAAGGGCAGCAAGAGCAGCCCTCTTATTTATAAACACAAATGGCCATAACCTTTCAGAGAAGGGTGTCTCAAAAAAGAAAGTAAAATGATGGATTTGCTCTATAGCGACAATCCAAAGCGGTCGTCCGATACTATCAAAACGAGGATCACATTAACACCGTTTCAGGGATATACATATATATTGTCATGACGTTTGTCAGGAAGGACACTATACCCAAAAAGGCGCACATCACTATGACTCCTGGCCTTTGACTCTCATAAAGTCAGCCATATTCGGCTCTCATAATGCCAAAGAACAATCGCACTTAACCTTTAAAAGTCGTCCCATCTTGACTTTCATAAAGTTATGCAATATATGACTCTTATAACGTCTACTATATCTGACTCTTATAAAGTCAAATGATATGCGACTCTCATAACGTCCGCTATATACGACCCTTCTAAAGTCAAATAATACGTGACTCTCATAACGTCCACTATATTTGACTCTTATAAAGTCAAATGATATGAGACCCTCATAATGTCCACCAAACCCAGCCTTCATAATGTTAAGTAAGTATGACTCTTATAATGTCAGTCACACTTAACTCTTATATGGTTATTCTTACTTAACCTTCACAGTTTTAAAAAACACAAAATGATAAAGGACAAAATACAGTCTTTTATTTCATCAAAAGTTCTTACATCCTCTCCATTACATCATTTTGGGAAAGCATAAATGAGACATTGACATAAACCCTCTTATTCGGTCAAGGTAGACCAAATTTGATCACCTCACTTCACGAACTCTTCTTGAAGATGATCTATGTTACAAGAGACGGCAGAAATCTCTAATTCAAAGGCACTTCCCTCTGCCACTCTCACTGCCCGAGTAGCCTTGAGAGCCTCGATTCGGACCTGCACCCTTGCCAGTTCCTCCTGGGCACTGGCCAAGGCATTATCAATACTGGACACCAACTCACAAACTTGGTCCAGCTTCCCCATTAAAGTCCTCTTATTGGCCTCGGTAGCATCTAAATTAGCATGAACTTTAGTATTACTTTTAATCCTTGTAAGTTCCGATATCAGTACCGATCGCTTTATCAGAGACGCAAAGTACACCTATACTCCTTATTGAAATCCATCATTACGAATATAGATATCTACATCTTCAGCCAAGGCTTCCAATACTTTGTCTCGGGTACTTACAAGGTCAGGGAACAAGGGTGTTAGGGTTGCCATATGTGCAAGCAGCTCTTGACAGATCACATGTGCTGAGACAATTTTGGAAAAGAGACTGAGGGCACTGGTCGTGCTCATGATTTCATTTGGGCAAGTACAAAAAGAAAAGCGTTAGCAAGGGTGTATGGAAGAGTGTCCCATAATAAAGATGAAAGTTTACCATGACTCATCTGGGGAACTCCAATAACATTTTGCCTCACAAGGAGGGCTTCCTCAGCAACTACATTAAAACATAAAAGAAGAGTTTGGTGTGTGGGAAGACATCTATGAATGACATGAACAATATGGAAGGGAATAGTATACATACCATTCTTAGAGGATATCTCATCACGAGGACTGGCTTCATCAATTGTCAGCTCCCCCTAGACCAGGTCTTCTTCTTCGGACATCTTTGCGATTGGTGCTTTACCAGCCATGATGTTATCTCCCTCAATAGCTGAGGTCGGAGGAATAGCGAGAGCATCTTTAGCAAAAAGAGAGGTGGATTCATCGATCATGCCGACTACTTTATCTTGGGACTTATCGGCTTTAGAAAGGCTATGTGACTCGAACAACCTCACATTAGTAGGACCAGAGGGCTTATCATCAGTAGTACCCTAGATAACTTGGTCACTTATCAGAGGACTCTTGCCAGATTCATTAGCCGACAAAACTCATTCCCCAGGGCCCTCAGTCCATCCCTGGTCATCTTTATTGAAACTCTTGTAATCTACCAATTCTTCCATGACCAAGTCCCATAAGCTGTCAAATGGCACAGAAAGACCTATGAAAGCCCTAGGATCCTGTGAGGAGTTCACATTAGTGTCTTCATAATTTAGCACAGACGCGACTAGGTTTTGTTATTCCTTAAGGGTGATGATGCGACAAACCTGGTCTATCTACGTGGCCAGAAAACCTGCCCCTAGGACATGACACTCTGTTACCTCGACTTCTTGAGAGGGGTTTTCATCAACGGTCGATCTCTGCATCTCAAGGGGGGTCAGCTCCTCCAATTTGTCAATAGAGACCTGCCAACAACTAATCATAAGAATGATAAAAAATTAGGGTAGTGAAAATAATAAACTCACAAGTATACCTAGAAATGCTCCCCAGTAGGGGTTAGAGAAGGAGGATTCCATGGCTCTTGCTTGAAAGGCGTAAAGGAAGACCCACTAGTTTCTCGAACACTCGAAGAGGGCCCCATGTTGGTGACACTTAGGGCTCTACATCCTAGACCACATTTTTCCCTCTGAAAGGGACATATGGTTCTTCCTTTGCAGTCTCACGTGATGTAGATAGGGCTTGCCAGATTTGAGCCACTACTTCTTCTTCATTGTTGGGCTCGTTAGTAAAATGGACAAGCTGATCAGTGACAAGTGAACACTCTACTGTAAAAAAAAACACCTCATCTTCTCCCAAGTGCTTCTCCATGGTCCCATGAGCAGACTTAGATGTAACAAAGGGTAGGCTCCTTCCCGTGGCCACCAATTCCTTCCTGATACTTTCTATAAAACCAGGAAGCGAAACGCGAGTCAATGAAGAAATGTCCTGGCTGACAGGAATATATGTTTGAGTCTCCCTTGCAATATTTCTGAAGACATAATCCAGAAAGTGACCCTCTAAGTTATACCCATTCATGGTGACAACCAAATCTTTCACAGTTGCACCACATTCCCACAAGACCATCAACTCTCACCGAATCTCGGTGCAAACACCATACATTTAACATTGAGAGGTATGACCTCGAACATTCGATGGTCTCCTTGATTGCTTAACCAGTTTAGGTTCAGCAGGAGTAGTATCCTGGTCGATGGAACCCTCTAGAATAATTCTCTCCTCAATAGGGACACATGAAGGATGGCTGAAAGGCTGTACTAGGTCTTGATCTTGCTTCATAGGCAATATATTGGCTAGATGCACCCGATCTTCAATAGTCTCACCCCCTGACATGAACTCTCTAGCAGAGGGAATTTATTGACGTTCCATCCCTCCTATTGTCTACCGAGGTTCCTAGATGGGATAACCCCCGATATTTTCAAAGTCAACCTCATAAATGGAAGGCATCCATTCTGGATCTCTCGCCCTGGTCAGGAGACGAGATATGTTGGGGTTTTTTTCCACGAGATCTGCTTCTTGTTGTCCTCTTCCTCTTAGGTTTATATGGTTGTTCTTCCTCTTCAATCCTCTTCGGTGGCTGAGGAAGATGGGGGAATAACTTCCTTGTCGGCTTGTTGGTCTCTAGGTCGTATGTTGGATTTCCTAGGCCATTACACATCTGACATCTTTTGAGCTAAAGTTTTGTTGTGAGATTGGTTAGCCATTATTATAGTACCTTGACAATCATCAAAAATGACATTGGAATTGGCCCTATCCTCATTATATCTTATTATAGAAAAGAATGAGTTATACCACCACCTAGCATAATGATAGTCAAATTGAAGGTTATCTTGCTAGGCCATCTCCTAGGGTATAACTGACCGGCCATCTGGAATAAGGACCAGCTTCTAAGTGAAGTAAAGCAGCGTAGTGGGTCATAAAACTAGCTCTGCTTTCTAGTTCTTCAAAGTGTTGATATATGTAATTCTGTAAAGATCTCTCTCTCCTCCCTGATAAATGGAAGGGAAGTGTAATCCCAACCATGGGAAGAAATATTGGAGGGGAAAGTACACTAATTTCTCTCCAATATGGCCTTCTTAGAGACCCGCTTCTACAATGTCTCGTAAACAACTATATAGGCAACAGAGATTGGGGACTGCTAAGTTCATATGTATTCTGTCAGCAAGGTTGGCAGTAACAATAAACACGCTAGGGCGAATATGTTCACCCACACTACTAGGAAGGGCCCATCCACTTAAGAAGGCAACATACATCCCGACCAAGAACGCAGGGCCATCAAGATCAACACTCGGTCGGACATTGTCTTTGGTCCACATCAAAGGTTTTCCCTTAGCAGATAAGCCCGAATGACCCTGGTTGATGTTGTTTAATCAACTGCCATATGAAACATTGATGTCATTAAACTCAGAAAATATTTAAAACAACCTTTGACATACGGTGGAAAGCATATCAAAATGAGTGTTAAAAGGGATGTACTCCTCCATCAATCTCCCTTTAAGAGGCAAGTGGCTCACACCAATAAATTCCCATAGCAAGATCCTCAGCTCGCCATATTGACATAAAAAGGTATTGGTGTCAAGGCACCACCTAAAAATGGCCTCTAGCACCATCGCATGGTGCTTATCAAAACTACCAATGGAGCAGCGTAATGCCTCAGCCATGCCCATGTCATCTATCTCTATGCGGTACTTACTAAGGTAATGCTCGATAAGAGCCTCCCATTTCCTTCCTCTGACTGAAAAGGAGGAAGATCCCCTGTAACTTTGACTAACCCGTGTTACTTCTAAGAGAATCTTTTAGATTAAGCTCCTGAAGTCACTGGTAGTAGAATCTTTGAGAGGTTCTCCTTCTATGGAAGGGAGAAGGGTGTCGCGAATAAAATTGTCTCAGCGAGCCCGGTCATCTAAACGGCACCAACCCTTATAGACTTGTCTAATGTAGTTAGGAGGACTTAGTGCATGGTCCGTTATAGGGCCAAGGAATTCTGGATTGAAAAAGCTCCTACTGTGAACCCATTCATGCCTTTGATGAATGGGAGAGAGAAAGCTCTCATGACATTAGCGATCATATAGAAGTTTCCTTTTAGGAGCCATAAATCTGCAAAGAAGAAGAGTTTAAGGTCAGAAGTTGAGCACAAATGAACTTTTAGCACAAAACATTTTCTTATTCAAACCCGCATTTTATGTGGCAAATGAGGATCTTGATCTTCATTCACCACCATGCGGGTATATGTCATTACACTTTTTATGTGCGAATAAGAAATTTCAACCCATTCGTGCCCAACATCTTGTTTAGCAAGGAGGACACAAATGGATGTGCCTCAACCCATGAGTGAATACAGGGAGACTATTTTCAAACATTCAAGCCAACCCAGAGGCAACGAATGGTTGCTAGAAACCTCTATCATTGCCTGAGACAAAACTGAGATTCCTGGATGTGCCTTAGGGCACAAAAATGGCTGAAGAGAAGCCAAAACCTTTGAGATACATCCCAAAATGATTGGATTCACAAGATTAAGCTAATCAATTAGGCGAAAATGGCATTTGAAGGTCTATAACTTACCTTGAACCAGAAAAGGGGTTTTTGGGTTCAAGAAAATAAAGAAGTCACACGGGGGTTTCCTCACAGTTTCAAAGTGCAAGAATGGCTTTGGTGTGTTCACCAGGGTGAAAGGCAATGATTGAAGGTTTGGAACCTAAGATTTGGTGTAGAAGAAGGGAAAGCATTGAGAGCTTCGTGCAGTCGGTAATGGCGGAAAGTTGGAACCTCTCAAAATGGCCAAAGAAGGCGAAGACAATCTTTTTATACCCATGGGGTAATTTGGTCAGAGCACAAGGGATTTAAAAGTGTGTGCCTATTAGCAAGGGAGACGACATCCTTTCCTTCACCATGTGTAGGTAACTGAAGAGATGTGTGTCGCCTATCTTCATTACCTCTCAAAGTACGCAAACCCATAAATTATGCACGAATGAAAGAACGAAATTACATTCACCACATATTTGTGAGCAAATGAGAAATTGATTCCTCATTCACCATAGTGTTATTGGCGAATGACAAAAATGTTTTTCATTCGCCACAACCAAGATCAAATGTTTTGTTTTTCTTTTGTGTAACAAGGTGACCGTGATTATTGTCTACTCTTGACAAGGTATCCAATCTCTGAAGTTAAAGTGGTGGCTTACAAATCTATGAGGATGGTCAAATTCAGATTTTTGTAAAATAAAAATCCTTTGAAGTACACAGCATTCACAGATAACCATCTTGCTTAGCTGAGAAGGACTTGATAATGACTATGACTGTTTAAATAAAGGAAAGTAAGTTGCGATGAGGCATGAAGACTTGGCTATTAGATACGATAAGAAAAGAAGATTCATTGATAAGATTGAGAGAAGAAAAAGAGGGGGGATTACATCCCCATTCATCATATTAAAAGAAACAAAGTAGAAAGCAAACATCTTTCATAAAAATCAAATGAAAGCTCTAAGTTTGTCTCAGAGGGCTTCAGAGATAGGAGTCTGTTGTTGGAGGATGGCACCAGCATCAGCCTGCTTAACTACTTCTTCAGGATGGGTTTCGTCAATTCCGTTCTCTCATCTAGCAGTTAAGACAGCTTTGGCTCAAGTAATCAGTTCTGTTTTATGCTCAACACCACCCTTGTTATCTTCCAAGATGGCAGTGTAGCCATTCAATTCATGCCAAAGGCGTGCGCATTCTGCCTTGATATAGTAAAAACACTCTACCATCTTCGATTCTGCACTCCCAAAACTGTCCCGACAAGTTGTCTCTTTATGGATCCAATTCAAGTCAGTTATTTTTTCCTCTAACTCTTTAATAAGGGCTACAAGGTCAAGAGAAGGCTGAGCAAATCTCAGGGTCTCTTCGGCTTGAGCAATAGCAGTAACAGAGTCTAAAAGAGACTCTATAATCCTCCTAATACCGGGATTCTTGAAATACATTTCTACATCCTCTAAGCAAGCTAAAGCCCTAGCCTGAGTGCATGGTAGTGTGATTGCTATAAGATCTATTTCAGGAAAATCTTGCAAAAAACGAGTCCAGGCTTCATGTGATCGGGTTGCATTATCATGAAAATACTCTAATTCCACTTCACTAAAGTTCCATGATGGCAAGACCACTTCATCCTCAAAGGATAATTATACACAATGAGAAAAAAAATCAGAACTGGGAATAACTTGAATACTCCTAATAAAGACACAAATACTTGGCAAAGGAGTAGGCTCTATGGAGACAGGTTCTGGAGCTAAAACAGGATCGAATTCTGAAGATGAATTAGTTTCTGATGATGAATCAACTGTTGGTATGGGGACATCATTCATTCTCAGAATCGGATAAGTCAATGATAATTGGTGCAAGATTAATAAGGTGGCCTAGCCTTACTGCAGCACTACGACTAGGCCTTGTTGTAGGAGTTGGTCTTGGGTTGGTTTAGGACCTGAGTCTCATCTTTCTAGGATGAACCTCTACAGGAGGGGCAGAGAATTCACCCCTATTTGTCCTTGAGGGTTTTCTTTTTGGTGCCATTACCTGAGAAGAGCAAAGAAACAGATTTTTTCTCAGTATGAAAGATAGCCCGCGAATGTCATAAAATACAGGCGAATGAGTACTTCAAATATCATTTGCACACATTCAGTGACTCAAACTCAACTCACGAATGAAACGAGGAGAAATCATGCACAACCCACTCAAATAGGCAACTCACCGGATAAACCAGGAAATCGCGAATGAGCCTCGGAAGGTGAAGATCACAAGGATGATATGTGAAGCTATAAACAGGATAAAAGAGGATGGCTTAAATTTCCATCTTGAAACTTCTTCAAGTATGTTCTTGGTTGAATAAAGATTTTTTCGTACAGGAAAAGAAATCAAAGTTAAAGAAGTAGAAAAAGGAAACAATGGCATTTCTTTTGTGGTATCACATATCCTCATATGATTGAAAGAAGGCAAAAACGAGGAAAGAACTTACACTTGTCGGAAATGAAGAATTGAAATGAAAGCTCTGCTGAGAATACGAAGTGGAGGAGAAGAAGAAGGCCTATATACTTACAGGGCTATAACCGTTAGAGGCAAAGAATTTGAAAGTCCTAGGGAAAAAAAAGAAGGTGCTGACAAGAATAACCGAAATGCGTTAATTTAGCCTCAAAAAATGCATTGTCTCCTTACCACACTCGTAATGCCTTTTTCGAGGGGGCAGCTGTTGATACCGGAAAAAATTATGTGCACGAATGATAAATATATTTCTCATTGGTCAAGTGGCGAATGAATATTTGGATGACCATTCACCATTGATTGAAGGAGTTCAATAGGATACTCT
>JAOXJP010122149.1:0-13826 GCA_025762735.1 Platanus orientalis | reverse complement strand
CATTTATGCTGTGCGCTGTTACATAATCTCTTCACTCGTGTATTTTTTTCTTTCTTTCTTTGGGGAGGGAGTATATCTTCTATTCTGTTTCGTGTTTTGAAGTGGTATTGATGGAGGAGTTAGTTCCCCGCTAATTTCTTATGATTTATAGGAGATATTGCACGGCACGATTGAGGAGGTTATACAAATCACTGAAGTTCACCCATGGTCGTGGTAAATACAATAGGAGGGCCATAAGTGAGTCTACGGTCACGGAAGTGAGGTTTGTCATTGCCTTCTGTTGTGGTACTTTTATGTGAAATTGGAATGCTTTAAGCATACAGTAGGCTCCCTTGTAGCTAATAACTATGGTAGAAGGGGATTTTGATAGTTATTAGTGAATTTTAGTCACAAATACTTGCTATAAAGTATTTCATATCATAACTTTTTGTGCAGACATTACATTTTTCTTTACAATTTTCAGTTGTTGGTTCATATGTATTAGGCCATTCTTCAAGAAGAATAAAAGAAAAGATGTTACATTAACATACATAACAAGTACACATCAACTTCAACTAGCAAAAGGATTATGTATGAACTTACCGAAAAAATAGTTAGGGTGGCCTAAAAAGGGTCTGCATCAGCTCAAGGCTTGAAAATGCTTATAATGTCTTTTTTGAACAAATGACCCTAGTGACATGGGTTTTTGTAATGAGGAAAGACATGAGTGTTTATGATTTAACGGATGATATGTCCCTAAATAGGGTGGAATGGCATAATATAATCCTTGTAACTGACCCTAAATAGTTGGGGTAAGGCTCTATTGACGTGAGTTGTCTTTCTCTCTCTCTTTCTCTCTCCACACACACACATATGCACATTATTGTATTCACAAATTTAATACATAAAAGACATTATAACCAATAATATATTAAAAAATTCCTTAAGAAATTAGTAGTTGGTAGATATAAGAGAGTATAAGTTATAAACCATGGTACCAACACGGTTTCTCAAATATCATTAAATATAAGTACTTGTTTATAAAACTAATTAAAAGGGGGCCACTCTACATGCTTTAAATAATTAATCAATTGAGTGTTACTCAGTTACAACACCAGTTTTTTAAGGCAATAAGTGTGCTATTTGTTCTTCCTATCTCATACTATCTTGCTAACCTTTGTAGTCCATTACCATATTTGGTTGTCAAATGTGAAGAAGATTTTGTTTCATTTGACTTAGAATTGACAAATAGAAATTTTAAGTAAATCCATTTAAATAGCTTGGCCTGATTCAATGCCAGGACTAGAGCAGCATAGAATGCTGATCATTTCTTATTATAGCTAAAAGCTAGCTTGGGATTTGCAGGAAGATATTGTTTGCAAGGTCTTTTGTAACTTTGATGATCTGTAAATTATAAGTTCTAAATACATAAGGGCTGCCATGTTTTCCACAGATGTTTTCTGCTGAAGTAAAATTAGCCATCCAAAGTGTTGAGATGATACTTTATGCTTTTGGACTTGAAATAGGTTTCTTCATCTAGTTCTTTATACGGCAGAAAGAGCTTGGAGTCATGCCATGGAGAAAAGACAGTTGCCAGATGGGCCGAATGCTCGCCAACGCATCTATTTGATTGGTAGGCTTAGGAAGGCAGTAAAATGGGCTATGCTTTTTGCCCAGTTGTGTGCCATCAAGGGGGATTCGAGAACTTCACTTGAAGCCGAGGTGTGTTGGTTGTTCCGAGCTTTATTTGTGATGCCTAGTCCTTTACAATTCCTTGTAGTTTTTCCTGATAAGTTCTCTTCAGTGCATTATCAAGTTATTGTAGGTTCAGTTCATTTCATTTTTCATTCAGATCTTCTTGTGTTTCTTTCCTAGTTGTGGCTCTCAAAATGTTTTGACATGTAGTTCATCATTGTACATTCATTTTTGGCTCTCAAAGGGGTTTTTCCTGATACATGTCTCGTGTTTATAGTGCAGAGGCAAAATTTTTAACTGAAAGATGTAGCTGGAAACAAACCCCTTTTTTAATTTCTTAATTTTTGTTTTTGAGTGATTATTGTTAATTTTCTAAAAGATTATTATCCAAAAAAGACAACAAAATGTGCATCCCATCATGGAATTGTCTTGTGTTTGATAATTGATTCATTATATCAGCTAAGAAGAATGGTTGATTTCTCTGTAGAATTTTTAGAGTAAAATAGGCTTTCTGGTAGGTTAAAGAATGGGAAAACAGAGAGTTGTTTAAGGTCTGCAGTAAGGTCAGATTAGAGGCTGAAGTAGTGGATTAATTGGTACTAATCAGATAACTAATAAAGGGGTAGAACAATGTCTATACATAGGAGGAAAGAAGGCCTGGACAAGGTTCTGATCTGGGCTGATCAAAGACTAATCATAGGACAGAAAAAGGGTCTAGCAGAGACTGAATTAGGGTCAGTAAAGTCTCAGGTGTAGGACAAGTATCAGTTATGATGGGGTCAAGGTTCAAAATGTCGGTGTTGGTGGAAATGTCGATTAGGTCAAAATAAGACATATATCGGAAATGTCGGAAAAAAATATTGTAAAAATCATGGAAACTTAGGAAGCATATTCTAATCTAACTACATATGCATAAGGGAACAAATAGATTCCTTAGGAGCGATAGTTTATTTCAGTGCACTTATATTGTAATATTCTTTAAAAGTACACATGCATACATAATGGTTGAGAAACATATAATAATCTAACTGTATAAACATAAGGGAACAAATAGATTTTATTCATTTTCTTCTTTTTTGCTCTTCCTTCTTCCTCTACCTTCTTTTATTTTCTTTGGAATTTATAGTTTTTCATATAATTTTTTATCATAATAACATGATGTCATTGACATCGTACATCATATCGACCGAAAAATGATTTTTTATAATGTACTTAATGTTTCGTGTCAGTATAGGAATATGTCGTGTCGGTCTTAGTAGATATGGACATATGGCGGAAGATATATAAGATATTTCGAGACATTTGATACCAAGGATGGGGTGAGTTTTGGATTCTGACAGTGCTGGATTTTTGGCAGAAAACAGTGACTGTAGAAAGCCAAGATTGTGGGGGTTATATGGGGTTAATCTCGACAGGTTTAAGGGGAAAAACAAGGGATTAAAAGGGTTTGATTTGGACTATCGAATGGGCTAAAGGGCTGGGTTTCTTTATTTGGGAAGATATAACTGGTTTGGAATTAAATTTCAAGGCTACCAAAAGCAGCCAAATTGATTAGGCCCATACGCCTGACAGTTGACCAGATTTTGTTGAAACAAATTGATTAGGATGATAATTTAAATTAGCTTCCTTATATTCAGGAATGATGGCAGGACTAGGAAAATTAGAGAAAAGTTAGTAGTATGCTATTTTGTACTATAATGAAATAATACTTAGAACCATTATTTATTGAAAAAAAATCCTTAGGTATCTTTTGGGTCAGTGGTCCTGGGACTGATGTTGAAGAGATGGGTGCGCTTAATGTTTCTTGAAACCTTGATGTTATCCTTGGGATTAATTAGCACACTTTGTGCATGAGATTAGGGCATTTGCATCCTTCTTGGGAATCTCTTTGGTTCATGTCCTGCGGGAACAAAATGTGTTGGCGGACAAGCTTACCAATTGGAGGGTTGGGTTGTCTTCCCTGTATAGTGGTTACTCAGTCCCTAGTTTCTTGCATTGGTCTTTATCGTGTTGTTGTATTAGTAGCTTGTATTTCTCCTTTCTGTTTTTAATAAAATTTTGACCATTAATTATAAAATAAAATGTTATCCTTGGGATTTTGTGTAGTGTCCTCATGCATGCTGGAGTGCCACATCTATTTATCTATTTAATTTTTTAAATGTAGTGAATGACACATCTATTGTTGATGAACAAGGTAATTGGGTGCAAATGTTGAAGATGTTCTTTCACTAGTTTTGATTATACATTTATCATGTTGGGCTGCTGACAGACCATTATACTTACATGTATTTGTGTTTTTATATTAATATTATGATGCAGCTGAAGGTGTTCTACATTCTAATGTATGTCGATGGTAGTGAACGAAGAGAAAACCAGGTCTTCTTATGTTTCAATTAAAGCGGGAAGGGGTAGTTAGTCATTTTATTTTTTAGCAATGGGGCTATTTTGGAAAATTCTAAATAAGTTGAAATAGGGTTTCATTAGGGATTGCATGTTAGGTTTGGGAGTTTTTTCTACAGTGTGATTTGGGGCTTTTTCTTTTGGTGAATGAACCAGCTAGGGTTTTCTCTCTTTGGTATTGTTCATGCTATTTGTTTGGTATCATTTCTCCCTACTGTTTTTTGGGTGATTCTTTTCGCTTCTCTACCTTTTGCATCAAATTTAGTAACATAACAAGTTTTCGCATTCTGTACTTTGCTTTTTGCTATGGCTAATCGTGGGTGACTGAATTAGTGGCAAAGGGACAATCTTTTTATTTGATTTGCTTCAACAACTGGAAACCTTAACGTAGGAGATGTAAACTTTGCGTAGGTAGTAACCCAGTGATGGTTGTGGGCCAGGTGACAATTGACCATAGCTAGGGATGCAAATGAACCGAATTCAAAATGGATATTGGTTTATCTGAAATTGGTACGAATCTAAGAACCTAAAATCAATATAAAAACGATGTACAGTGTTTAAGTAATTTGCAAAGCGGATTTTGGATCGTTTTAAGAACCTATGGAACCGAAACAGGCCATAAACTCCATGATTTCTTTCAAAAACAAGATTCAAAATGTTCTAGAAACCTAAGATCATTAAAAAATGATGCTAGTGTTCAAGTTTATTTACGAAACTGATTTCCCTTTACAAAACTTTGTTTCTAAGAACTTAAACCAAACAAAACTTTCATAAATCTTAGCAAAACTGAGGATGAACAATTCTAAGAACCTAAGAGAATGCAAAACATTGTAGAAGTGTCCAAGTTTATTTACAAAGTTAGTCACGCATATAGAGTTGACACCGTTGATTTCAGATGATGAGGATGATAGTAGGGGGTGAGCATGGGCTAGGGCCAGCCCAAGCCCGGCCCAATGTTTGGTCCGGAAAAACCCGGCTCAATCTAGGCTTGACAAGGCCCAAGCCCGGCCCAAGGACCAAACTTCTTTTAAGGGCCGGGCTTGGGCTTACCTCAACCCAGACCGAGGCCCGAACTTTTCTATATTTTTAATATATATTTGTATCATATACAACTTAGTAAGAGCCTATTTGGCTGCCACCTCTAATGTAATCATTTCATTTCAAGTTTCTAAGGCATTTGTAGCCGTACAGTAATGGTTCAAAATGAACTCATTCAGAATTATACTTTACTTTTTAGGAGAATGATTGTCTGTTTTGAGACAGACCTTTAAAGGCATGCCATTGATTGACACCTGATGTGTTTTTGAATTTGATGTCTTTTATTGACCATCTACTTTTTCAGCTGAACACTTTTTTGGACCCTTTTACCCCCCCAAAACAACACGTCTGTTTATAATTCACCCTATACACTACAGGGGCATTTTTATCATAGAACATTTGCTTCGATTTTTTTTATGAATTCATTCATATTTATACTCGATAACATATATTATTTCATTTTATAAAAAATCCTAAGATGACTTCATTTCTAATTTTAGTTAGCAAATCAGTAACAGTTTGATTGAGTTCATTTTGAACCATTACTTTATGGCTACAAGTACCTTGGAAATTTGAAATGAAATGATTACATTAAAGGTGGCTACCAAATAAGCTATATGTCTTTTCAAATTATTAATAATTCAGCTCAGTTTATAATTTTTTTTCTTTTGCAAAAGGTCTTGTGTTCAACTCTTAGTGAGATAAATGATTTTTATAGTAAATAATTCTTAGAATATAAAGTATATAATTTTCTAAGCTTTTGAAAACTAAAAAGATCTTATAGCTTAATTGGTAATGCATTATTATATTATTTAGTTGGTTTCAAGTTCAAACCTTAGCCCTATCATTTATGTTTTCTAAAATTCATGGGTTGGCCTGAGGCCCAATGAAACCCATAGGGCCGGGCTTGGTCCTAAGTATTAAAAAATATTCTGAGTCCGATGCCTAATATGGTGGGCCTTAGCTGTGCCTACCATGGCCTGGCCCGAAAGCAGCCCATGCCCACCCCTAGTGCTCACTAGATGAGTGCACATGCAAGACAACATACGCTTTTGTAAGATCTGCCAATTTATGAACCAAACATTTCAAACAATTTCTGTTAAAAATGATTTTGCAAATCCAATAATGTCAAACCATTGCCAAGTTTGATGATGTAGAATCATTTCCGAAAAAAACAAAACCAAATGGGCTTTTTGTCTTAGAATGATCCTATACTAGAATGATCACCCAAAATCTGAACCAAATTCCCCTTAGTCAGAATGCTCATTGATTTGGAAAATTAAATGGCAAAATTGAGTATATCCTCCCTTTTTTCATAAGGAGAAATAAAAAGATGTTGCAAAATACAAATAAAGTAAACCAAACAGTTCTAATTAGTGACTAAATTGAGTATGAGACTCAGATAAAAGGGGAAGTATCAAAATTCCAACTCATTCAAGGTAGAAGCTCAACTTTCACAAAGCATGAGCACACAAGTAAATGTTTCATATGATCCTTTGTAGTTTTATTCACAAAATGTTTTTGTTACTTGTAGCATACCCTGATTGTATATGTTCATTTGGATTGGCCAAATTTATGAAACGCTTATCTGCATTAGCCATTTATAGCTTATTAGTTTCTACATTGTTTTTTTTTTCCCAAAGAATAAACACCCTTAAATATTCTTACTTTTTGAAAATTTCAAAAAAATAAAAATTGAAAAACCCATTTTTACCAAATAACATAGAACTATTAGACTAAAAGAGAACGGTAAGGTTCCTACTCAGCCTCATTATGACCTGTTAGAACCTGTCTGGCCTCACAAGTCAACACTTCACTAGAAAAAGGAAGCCGGTTTTTTCAATACCTCCTTTTTCGGTGATGTGTTGACCTGTTAGGCTATAAAGAGGCCAGACAGGATCTAAATAAAAAAGAGAATGATTTAGAGAAACATGTGGCTCCGCCCTTGGTTGGCACATGAGCTGCCATCCATTAAAAGTTGTATTGAAAGGGTGGTAAAGGATCCTCTGTAATTTGAAAAAAACCCTATTAGCGAGTAGCAATAGTGTTTACTACACACCACATTTTGAATTTAAGTTTTAAATTTTTGGCAATGTGATTTTACAATAAAAAGCACCTCCACTTGCCACAAGAGTTTTGGATCCTTTGCCTTAAAGAGTATTATTCATCGTCTTTTCTTTGAGGGAGAATTGTGTCTGTTTCCCCCCTTGTACATTAACCTCTGCTAGTGGTCAAAGGGGTGGATATATCAGTGCCGAAAGTGATTTATACTTTTTTGGAGTGTATATAAATCACTTCCGATGCACCCACCCCATTAGACCCAAGTGGAGATTAGTGTACAAGGGGGAAGTGAACACAATCATCTTCGCTTTTCTTCATGTTATATAATAAAATAAAAAGGAAAAAAATTAGTAATTAAAATCCTTCACATATTGACACATGATGTCTTTAAATTGGATGTCTCATTTTGAGCACCCACTTTGAAAAAGATCTTTTCTTGCTGGCCCATGACCTGTTAGGTCCTTTCTCATAACATGGTTGGTGGGAAAACTGACAATCATTTTTCAAAAATTATAATTCACTTTTTCCCTCCAATGATGTAATGCCACCTGTTAGATAAAACCTTAACAGCTCATAAGCGGCAGGAGATTATCCATCCTCAGTTTTTCAATTGAGCATTTTCTTTAGACGTTTTTAACTTCACCATGTGTTAGCTGATAATTCATCACAGAGACTCTCGTACACTTTTTCATCATCGAGTATTTGTTTTTCTATAAAAAGCAATATTTTGACAGCCGCAAATCTTGAAAAGGAGCTTTTAGAAATAGAAAAGGATGGGGACACATGAGAGGCATTCTCCTTTGTCCCGCCTAGGGGCGGGTAAACCTCTCAATAGTACTATACTCGTAGTGTGGTCAAGCAATGAGACGCGTGTTTAATTCTGGATATGCCGACAGTCTCCATCACTGAAACTGTACCTTCTTTTCCTTCATCAACTTGTTGGATATGGAGACAGCGACAGCGACAGCGACAACGACGTCAGCGCGATTCCTTCGCCGGTGCGTGGCCCTGCGGCCTTTCTTTCTTTCGCTTTCCTTCTTTTTCACCTTCCTTTCCACAATAAATAGTCTCTGCGAGCATGTGAATTTGACAGTTTGTGTTGTCGCTTTGATTGATTCATGAAGGAAATAACGCTTTTGGTTGCTCTCGGGGTTTTGGCTTTGATGGGTGAGTTTTACCCATTGAAAAGCTTTAATGGGTGAAAATCGAATTCTCTTCTTCTGCCGGCCAATGTACTCGTCTTTGTCCTTGTTTTGGTGGTTGCGACATCGCTTCTCTTCTCATGGATGGAGTACGATTATTCAATCTGAATGAATCCTTGGACTGTTTCTTCTGCTAGCCATGTTACTGTGTTATTTATAATGCAGGAGTTATCAGACCCACTAGTCCTTCCGAAATTAAAAAGTTATGAAAAAGTGTTTGCGAGTATCTGTAATAAACTATAAGCTGACATGTGGTGTCTTGGGGGTTAAAAATGTCTAAAACTGTGCTCAATTGAAAAAGTAGGTGTATTCCAAACATAGACACCAAATTCGAAAACACATCATGTGTCAATCTGTGGCACGTCTACAAGGGTTTTCTCACCATAGACTGATTCTCCTAAAGATTATCCGGTTTGGTCAAACCTTACCTTTTAAAGTGTATTCAAAATTAATTAACAATTAAAATAAAATCATTATTTAATATTTATAAGGATGATTACACAAAATATTATTGATGCGTGCACATTACATGAACTAGTGTGGTTGGTTGACATATCAGATTCGATACATCATTTGATAAGAGATACTTTCATCAATAAATACTGGTGGTAATGTTGCTTTGGCTGCTCCTGCATTAGTCTCAAACTCAGTCTACAGTAAGTTAAACTATACTTTTACCCCCCCCCCAAATAAAAAGTTAATTACATCAATGTGTAACCAATGTCTATGGCTTGACACGTATACAAAAATTTAAAACTCCCACTTAAATTTGGTTGGATTTTTAATTTTTTGTATACATATCATGTTTTGAAATCAGTTTCATATTAATGTATTTAGCTTTACTGCATAGGATCCAGGGATATCAATCCAATTATATCGATGTTTTGGCCCTATACTTTTCTTACGTTAGTCAATAGGAAAAAACATGATTAAGCTTCAGTCTTTGGCAAAGATGACACACTCTTCACTTATAGACATTGTTGAACATTATTGTTGTTACATGAAACCTTGAGTTTTCAAATGGGTATTATATCCCTCACTTTTGAGGAGAATTTATCTGTTGCACAAATCACATTAAGTTTGAATCCGTTCTAACACGTATTAAATCGCTACAGCAACAAAAAGAGACACATCATCTGATTACTATTTTTCTAAAAGGTATTGGTAATTTGTAATTACTCAAACACCTTCACTGCGCCCCCCCCCCCCCGTGTAATGACCATAACACCCTCTGTTAAGGCAAGTGTAAATTCTTCATTGGTGGTTTAGCAAAATTTCTACACTTAAGTTTGTAGCAGACATGAACCTCATCGTGTTTTCGCCATAATTCCCTTATCTACTGGGAAGTTTGGGACCACTAATGAAGCTCTAATGTCACACATAAGCACAAAGTGTTAAAAATGACAAGAGAGATAGAAATATGAGTTGACACCGCTGAAGCAAGAAGTAACAAAGTCATGTCCTTTTCCTATCATTACCTTTCTCTTTTACTTTGGGGTCCTCCATTTTACTTATTTTGTCCTACTTTCCAAATCATTTGAGCAGGTTCTAGGAAAATTAAGTAGTGGGTTCCTCTTAAGCTTTCGGTAGGGTTTGACCTTTATTACACAACTGACAACCCCTCTCTCTTTTCTCTTTTTTGGAGATGGCTCTTAGAATTATATAAATGTCACAAGAGACCAACCTTTGAGATGAGACTTTGGGTGGAAACCACATGGATGTGTGCAGACAGCTTTTCCTCTATTTAAAAGATATACTAGTTAGAATTTACCTGACCTGTCATCTTCAGTGCCATAATTCAATTGGCAGGGCATTCCAAAGTTGAGCCCGGATTTCGTGTAGTGAAAACTTGACAAATTTTATGAAGTTTGCAATCGCAGAGTGCCACATTGGGTGGTTTAAAAAACAAAAATATTTAAAATATATATAGTTTTTAAACTCCACCTAATGTGGCACTTTGCCATTGGAAACTTCATGGAATTCGTGAAGTTAATTTTCACTACACGGAATCCGGACTCCAAAGGTTCACTGCAGTGAATGAAAAAGTATCCACCAGAAGAGTAGAAACCAGATGGCAATGGCCTTTGGTTAATTTTGGGTCGACAGTTCTTGATCAAGTTGGCCCACTTTTGACTTGACCCTAGACCACACTGACCCATTGCCAACCCTAAAAGGTACAAATTAGCCATGGGCTCCACTACTAAAGAAATGAATTTCTGTCACTTGAAGGCATTCGATTTGCCAACCATTGTGAGACTGTGACCACATACCAATATTCTTGGACTAACATCTTATGTTCCATAAAGTCCAGAACGTGCTCCAGATTTTGGATATAAGCATGGCTGGAAACCGCATTTGGAGGGCTCTATATTTTATAGAAATCCAGTTTGATAATAATACCAAATATTCTTCAAATGCTGATTTTCCGTTTAAGTGTAGATAGTTGTTTACACTTGTGTGTCAAGTGGATTATGCAAAGGCATCCAAGTAAGCAAGCCAGCAAGCCGGGGACGGCACCAACCAACTTGTAAACTGGTTGTGCACTGAAAGAGCGGTTACTTATAACCAACTCAGGAGCCTAATCTGCCACTTATCCTATCCCTGGCTTGTCAACTCTTAACTGAACCTTCTTACCGAATATATCTGATGATTTATAGTTTTTTTAATTCTACATCTAAAGTACAATAGTTTCTTGTAACGAAAAAGGGAGGGTTCTTTCCTTGAGCCTAATAAGTACTTGAATAGCTAATTATATGCTTCTGTCACAATAATTCATGGCATTTACATTGATCTGTTAATGATTTAGTGTTGATACAGGAAAAATCATGAATAAATACTTCATTCATGATTTTTCTAAAATTTCATCATTTGTGACTAAACAAGTTCATTCACGATTGATTCAGTCTAATCACAACTGACAAAGGACAATAACCCAAATTGTTTGTAAAATGATATTAAAAGATTAAGGAATCGCAATTAAGGTAGTTTTGGACTCCTTACACACCCAAAAATCCAATGAAGAAGCCTAAGGCTTGTCCACATCGGCTAATTCGTACAAGTCACCAAAAAGACAACTCTTGCACCAAATAGTACACATTTGGCAGCCAATCTCCTCTATCTTAGCAAATCCCACAAAATAGCAGCAAGTTTATGATTAGATAAAAGCAATAGACCAAGTCTCACACAGTTATGGAGTCCATTTCAGTTGTTGATTTCGTATCAAGTTGGGTGAAAGGGATGTGTCACTCCCGAAACACACATGCAGAAATTAGAGTATAATGTAGAAAACACACATGCACAGCATTATGGATCTCAGAGTGTGACATTTTGGCTCTGTCCTTGCAGAAAGAGTCCTTATTTATCTTAATTAAATTGTAGCATATCTTTTTTTTTTCATTTTTTTATCCAATTAAATATTATCAATTACCAACAACATTGGTAATATATATCCATAAAATGCAGTGAAAATATAAATATACACATTCTAAACTATGCAACGAAAATATAACTAACATCACCAACATCTACAACGAATTATATTTTCCAATATAAGTCGTATCATCATATGTAGCCACCAAACTGACCAACAACAAAACGGTCTCCGATAGAACTACAAATATCTCATATAAATCTTAACTCAATAATCCATATATTATACATGAAGCGTGCTAGGAATAAAATGAATTAAAAGAAAATAAATGAAAATGTCATTTTGTCCCCACGAACAATCTTTGGGAACTGAACCTACAAAAGATCTCGTACTACAGGATGTCATCTGAAGGGGTGATAAAAACATGGGTAAGCTATCAAGCCTGTGAGATAACATACATAATGTCTTACAGAAAAAATCGAATAAGCATGAATATAAATCAATACCAAATCGAAATATACGTAACATATAAGAATCGAATCATCTATAACAATGATCAAATTTTAGTAAAGATACCCAAAGTACTAAAATCAAATCAACAACAATCCATAGCTGAAACTGATAAAGTATAGCTTGTAAGGAAAGTGTAATATGCAATGCAAATGCTTACTACACAATACTCATATATAAATTGGCCTTAGCACCTTTCAAGTAAGTTGCCTTAGCTAATAGATATCGAAACCAGATACATGCTCATGAAAACCCAATTCAACTCTCGAACTTATATAACTCGTGAAGGATTTCTAACAAAACACACATCAGATCAAATCAACTTAAATCAACCTGTACGGGGTTCCCAAAATAAACCTTGTCAAAGCACCTTGTATTGAATCAACCGAATTAACCCACATTGGGATATGCTACCTAAAATTTTTTTTTAAAATGACAAAAAGAAACTTCATCTACACATACAAGGTGGTTTTCCAAACCTAGGCCAAATTCCCAGAGAAAGACACCCTCAAATTCTATAAAAAGTAGAAAAAATACTCACACATGACTAAGGAATCATAGTTGTGAATGGTTAATCGCTATGGCCTAATCATGACTAAGGAAGTTCAATCGTGAGTCCCCAAGAAGATACTCGCAACTAACATCTATCAGTTGCCAAACAAGGGGCCTAAAGGAACCAAAATACCCTTAGGACATGTGTTGGCATCGTAAATGTATAAAATTACAAATATACCCCCATTGCAAATAATGAACAATACTCGCGAAACAATGGCCAAAATCTGTACATCGGGAAGATAGAGATGGCTCATCAAAGGAATGAAGCATCACAATGGTAGTTAATTAGCACAAAAAAAAAAAAAGACATAAAATAACACTTCGTGAGGATTCTAGTTCTCGATGGATGAACAATGCTTCACGAAGATAGGTGCACCACAATGAACTAATCCGGAAACCCAAAATTTCTACATTAAGTGGCATGAATCATGAGGAATGTGTTTTTAGACTCCCTAGGCATCCAGAAAGCTAATGGATAGAGTCCCATTCATATAAGACTTCTCTAGATCGTACAGGTTGTCAAAGATTAGAATCCTAATCTAAAAAGGAATCCTACTACATGTGAGCCTCGATTTTTGCACGATGGGTGGACCTCTTAGAAAAGTGATCCACTCATCATGGGCTTAACCCACAATGGTTTGGAGTCGCCACTAACCTTTTTAAAGATGTGATTGGACATCTATGTTTGGAAAACAAAATAAATTTTTTTTGAAATGTCTGACTCCATTTTAAACTGGTCAACGGATTCTGGGTAAGTGGTTCGATTATGGATCAGGGAGGGTATTAGGCACCCTGGTCCACCCGCATACACGGTTACCTACTTAAACTGGTTCAACTCTAAGATCTATTTTCGATTTATGGTGAATGAATTAGTGTATTTTATTTTAAAGAAATGTGTCATGCATGTGCAAGTGCTTTACCCTAACTAACTAGTGCACATGTGTATAGTGTATATAAAAATTTTATTATTTACCAAACTATCTATTTACATGTTATCCAACAAAAAAATAAATAGA
>JAOXJP010122138.1:0-10715 GCA_025762735.1 Platanus orientalis | reverse complement strand
GATTATCACCTCCCAATCTCTCTTAATAACAGCCGGCGTTAATAGATCACAATCTTTACATTGAGTGGCCCATAAGAAAATGAAGTCTTTGGCCCTTTGGTAGACTCGAAAGGAGAGCTCCCCATACCCCTAAAAAATCCTTACATTCATTTCCAACCATATTGCCCAACACACTGCCGCAGGAACCAAATTCCAAATTTCATTTCCTCCAACTGAAAAGGCCTTGTCTCTCCAAGAAAGAAGAAGGGAATGCAAATCCACTGGGAAAACCCACCTCACGCCAAAATCCCTTAGGATCCCAAACCAAGCATCCCAAGCAAAGGGACAATGCATTAAAGTGTGCAAAGCAGACTCCCCATCCACCTTGCAGAGACAACAATGGTTAGTCAAAATGAACCCCTTCCTAAGCAAGTCAATTGTCTGTATTCTACCCAAAGAAGCAGTCCACATAAAGAATTGAACCCTTGGAGGAACCGGGGAAAACCATATAGCTTTCCACAAGCCAATGTTGGTCGCATTTCTACCAAAGAGAAGGGCATAAGATCGCACACTGAAAATACCATCAGGAGAAGTTACCCACACTTTCCTGTCATCCTCTTCAATTTTTTATTATACCGATTCGAGCTTGCCAAGGAGTGCCACTATCTCCTACACTTCCCAATCAAACACTTGCCACCTAAGAATAGGGTGCTAGGAAAGAAGATTAGAACAAAAGTCCAAATAGTCCTAAACAAGAGCATTGGAGTCAACTGCCAAGGAGAAAACTGATGGGTACACTCTTTGAAGCGGATTCTCATCACACCATTTATCCTTCCAAAATTTGGTCTTTGAGCCGTTTCTTACCATCATCCTCAACCCGCCTGCAAAATCCCCAAACAACCTCATAATGCCCTTCTAAGGGCTAAGACCATATGGACCTCGAGTGGGGCAAGGGTCCCCATTAGGAAGAACACCATGACGAGAGACAACCACCTTCCTCCAAATACTATTATCTTCCCTCCCAAACCTCCACAACCATTTACAAATGAGAGCATTATTCATCACTTCCATTCTACGCAAACCCAAACCCCCATTAGATTTAGGAGAACACACACTGTCTTAGGACACCAGATGAAGTCCCTGATCATTACCACCTCTTTCCACAAGAAATCCCTTTGAAGCTTATCCAATTGAAGAGCTACTTGAGTAGGAATGACAAAAAGGGATACAAAATACACTGGAATGCTAGTTAGTGCCGCCTTAATTAAAGTGACTCCCGCCATGAGAAAGATATTGAGCTTTCCATTCGACCAGTTTCTTCCGCATTCTGTCCATCACCGGATCCCAAGCACTCCTATTCTTGAAACAAGTCCCTAATGGGAGACCCAAGTAACAAATAATGAGAGAACCAACTTGGCAACAAAGATCAGCTGCCAACACATCAAAATTAGGCACCTCTCCAATCCCAATGAGCTTACTCTTGGACAAATTCATCCTCAAGCCCGAAACCACCTCAAAACATTGAAACTCACATCTCAGAAAACGGATCTGTGTTTGATGATTACTACAAAGAATTAGCGTATCATCGGCATACTGTAAATGGGTAACAATCACCTCCTCCCTCCCCACTCTAAAGCCATCAATCAGGGCCCCCTCCGATGCCTTAGAAACCATGGCCCCTAAAGTTTCAGCTACCAAAAGAAAAAGAAGAGGGGAAAGCAGGTCTCCTTGCCTCAAACCCCTAGAAGCTTCAAAGGTACGGAATGGAATGTCATTGAACAAAACTGAGTAGGATACTGAGCTAAAACATTTCCACAACCAATCCCTCCAACGGCGCCCAAAACCATATCTCCCCATAATGTAATAAAGGAAATCCCAATTAACTTAGTCATACGTCTTCTCCATATCCAACTTGCAGATCACCCTAGATATCCCACTCCTAATCCTGTCATCATCCACTGGCGCAAAGAAAACCATCAGTAATTGATCTACCAAACAAAAAGGCCCCTTGTTCTTTCAAGACGATGGATGGAAGGATGAGCTTAAGACGTAAAGCAAGGCATTTAGAGATACTTTTATAAGTGTTTCCCAATAGACTAATGGGTCTGAAATCTGACAAACAATTTGCCCCTTCTTTTTTAGGAATCAACGAGATGAAAGTGGCATTGCTTCCTCTATCCAAGAAATCTCTCATAAAAATCTTTGACTACCTCCATTAGGTCTGCTTTAAGGCCAACACTCTTTATAAAAAGAAATGGGGAAACCATCCAAGCCTGGAGCCTTATCTCCTTCCAACATACAAACGGCACCTTTTACCTCCTCTTCTTCAAACGGGCGCTCTGACCAAAGCCTCTGCTCCTCAGAGATACAAGGGAAGAAGATGCTCTCTATCCTCGGCCGCACTCCCCAATCCTCATAAAACAGGTGACGAAAATAATGTTCTATATGTGAACTAATAACCTTTGGCCTGTCCTCCCAGGCTTCCCCCACTCTTAACCTGTTGATACCATTATAGTTTCTATAGCAGTTTGCCATCCTGTGAAAGAAACTAGTGTTCCTGTCGCCTTCTTTCAATCACTTAATTTGAGCTTTCTGCCGCCACATCACCTCTTCCATCAACAAAGTTCTCTCAAAATCGCCTTTTAGAGAGATACAAATCGACCTTTCCTCCTCTGAAAGCCCCTCTATCTCTTCCTTAGCATCTAGAAGATTAATCTCATTCAAAATAGAATCTTTATATGTCTTTCAACATTTCCGAAAACCTCGCGATTCCACCAATGCAGTCTATCATAAAGAAGCTTAAACTTCAAACGAAACCTCTAACGAGGGGGACCCTCAACCTCAAAAGAGCTCCACCAATCAGCCACTAGATTTTTGAACCCTGGGTGCAAAACCACATTAGCTGAAAACGAAAGGGTTTTGGACCTTGACGAAACACTCCTCCAGACAATAACAAAGGAGAATGGTCTAATCCAGGACAAGGCAAAACACTGGCTTCAAGCGGAGAAAAGACATCTTCCCAGTCCATGGACACCAAAAATCTATCAAGTCTGCTTATTAAAGGTCTTTCCTAAAAGTTTGACCAAGTAAACATGGACCCAGAGCATGGGACATCTAGAAGGTACCTATCCACAAAATCCCCAAATAACTCCATTCCCCTAGCCCGACGACCACCCCTACTCCTCTCATTTTGAGACCAACACCTCGTTGAAGTCCCCTCCTATACACCAAGGGTTGTCAAAGGATAAACGAAGCATATCCAATTCAACCAAAAAATCCGAGAAAAGAGAACCATCGGTAGGACCATAAACAGTCATGATACTCCACCTTTGAGACTCCCCGCAACGAACAACTGAAAGAGTGGTTGAGAATATGTCCACCCTTGAGTCTATCTCCGTAATACTATCCTTGTTCCAAAAAATAATGATGCCTTCAGTTGTTCCAATAGAGGGGAGAAATACCCAACCTATTCTAGGGAAGCTACTGATTTCTGAAATAATAGAACGATTTACTGACTCCAGTTTGGATTCCTGCACCAAGACCAGATCGGCCTTGCTCCTCTGAACCATCTCCTTTAACATTCTTCTGCGGTCCCTATTGCCCAGGCCCCTTACATTCCACGAAAGAATTTTAATAATCATCAGAATCCTCCACAACCCCTCTATAATACAATTCATGCCCACTGCCCTGCACCCCCCAAACCCCTTCCATATGCCAAGCCCCATTGTAAATTCCTAAGTTCCCGGTTAGGTTTTCCTAAAAAAACCTCTTTGGATGAAGATGAGAAAGTCTTATGTTCTAGTTTGGCAAACAAAGCTCAAGCTTCCTCTTCAAATCCCTCAAAGGATAATCCAATCACCCTACTTACCTCCCATATCTTCGTCATAACCTAGTCGGAGACTTCTACAATTGGATCCACCTCTCCAACAGTTGGAGCTGTGACCAAAGAGAGACCATTAGCATGAATTTTTTTAACATTTTCTCCTATTAAAGAGAAATAAACGTCAGGTCCCAGACTGTAACCTCTCCCCCCAGTATTTCCCTGATCAGAGAGATCAGTCTTCAATACGAAGCGACGATTGGGCAACTGGAGCTAAAGCCCAACAATCTTGTGTATGATGAAGTGAAACCAGAAATCGAATGCCCCCTACCAAAACCTCCAATACCTAGCTGCAATGGCTCCTCCCCATAGATATCGTCTTCGGCAATTCCAGTAACCTGGGCCTCTAAAGCCAATCCATTACTACGAAGGGGGTGCTTCCGCACCGGAACCCAATCAGTCTACGAAGGTTTAAACAATCTGGAATAAAAACTTGGGTCAACCATCACCATTGTAGGCTCTTGGATCTCTTCCACCAACTGAGGAGCAACGTCCAAAGAAGAGGACAGCCCCCCAGAGCTTAATGCCCTATCACAGAAGGGAAGTAAAGCGACCTAATCATTAACACTTTCTTCACTTACCTTATCTTGCACCTCCAGACTCCCAGCTGAAGAACCCCCAAATACCTGCTCGCCTTCGGCCTCCGATGAATTCAGCACCGAAATGTTCTCGCAAGATGGTAAAGGTCCCCTATCAGGACCTCTTATAAGATTGACTTTGAAAATTCCCAGATTACCCTCCAAGCCTTTATCTAGACAAATATACTCTGACTTTCCTACGTTATCCAGATAACTTCTTTTTGACCCCTCCCCTTCCTCCAAATTACTTCCTTGCCCCTTGACTAAATGGGTCAAAACTGCCCTTACATTGGCCCGACCATTTCTTTTGCTTTGAAGATCGGTCGATTGCTCAAGGCCAAGGATAAATATCTCTTGAGGCCCTAAATCATCAAAAACGGCAAAACCCTCCTTCGCCTTCACTCCGCAGGAAGGCTACACCTACTCCGTCGGAGATTGTCTATCCATAGAAGGAAACGATCCAATGATTCTGTTCTCGCCAGTAGCAGCCCCAATTTTAGAAGCCAGGGTTTTAAAATTTGAATTCGAATTGGATCCGTACAACAATTTCCTCGTCACACGTCTCTCCCATGCTATTGGTTGCTTACCATGATCAACCACGCTTGAAGCTTCCCTTTCCTTAGTCACTGTCGGTGAAGATTCCGGTTATAGTAGCACCATGAATCTGTAACCTTGATTGAATAGAGCCACAGATCGTGGAATTTTAGCCGGATTGCCTTGCCCGACTTTTATCTGAGCATTTTTGAGTTCTAGCTTCCTAGCCAGCAAATCAGCTCCACCGACAAGGCCCCCACAAAGGCTCTTGATGGCTGTTAATATCCCCTTGGATCACAAATGGTAGGGGAGACCGAGTATTGAGACCCGAAGAGAATTCTCCCCCTTGCCGTGAATGATGCTTCCACACTCCGGGGACCACCGCGAAAAGGACCATCCTACTCTCCCCAGACCTTCAGTGCCTCCTTAAACAAGCTGATCAAAATCCTCCAAAGATTTAAGGAAAATTAGTGTTGTGTCTTCATCCATAGCTCGAATGTCAGGAGCATATCGACACTGCAAGAACTCCCTTATCAGAAGACCACCTTCCTCCCAACTACCAACATTCGAAGCTCGGGAAGCCACCACAGCCTTACCCCATGCCCCACTCCATAACCCTCCATCAAGATAGAAGGTTTCAATTCCCAGTGTCTTACCACACCTAATCATTTCCACCCCCAACCTTCAGTTCATTAAGATCAGCTGTGAATGGACATGCACCAAGAATTCCATCATCTCGTGGCATAGTCGTTGTTCCTATTCCGAAAGCAACCTTCTCCAGTTTCTTCAACGAGGTACGGAACTCCTTTTGTTGCATACCATTAGGATTTTCCTCCATTTCACCCAACAAATCCGTCAGAGCGGTGACCACATTTTCTCACCCATACCCCTTCTTCCCCTCCGAAAGGACAACTAAACGAGCCTAACCCTCCTCTAAAATTGATGATATTAATAAATATCTACCTCTATTTTTTTTTCCATTGAATCACCACCACTCGTCTCCCGTCCCTTCTTGTTCTTGTGTATTTCAAATTACGAGCCTAAGAACCTACCTCGGAGATCCTTTCCAGAACCCATCTCGCAGTTAGATAATGGACTAATACTCCCTGCCAAAACCCCTTCCCGTCTCTACTATTTTCACATACTGGTCATTCTTCCTCCACTCTTCTTCAAAATCCAAGGTCTTAGATTCAACCACCGTTGTTCTTCTTCTTTTTGAAATCATAACTTCTCATTCATGATAGCACTTCGAAGGACAGTGAAATATGAATTGATTTTTGAATTTGGGTTTGTCCCCTTGGGTGTTGTATCCCTCCTATCCCTTCTCCTAGGTTGTAGCCGTAAGGCTTCTTCTTCATATCTCCTTCATCCTTTCTTCATCATCCTCTAGTATTTTTTGCTGCCACTAGAAACTGCCACTAGAAACCCCAATCGATTGGTGTTGATTGGGTCTTCTTTTTCTTTTTTCTTCTTCTTCTTTATTCTTCTTCTTGATTCTTGTTCTTTCTCTTCTAATTCTTTATATTTCTTACTAATCTCAAGAAAAGGATATTAAGATGCATTCTCAGGTGTTTTGAAGCAGTATCCAGCTTTAAGATTAATTTCTCAAAAAGCACAATCTACAATATTAGGGACTCAGTGGATGTTGATTCATTGGCTACTAATCTGGGGTGTATGCTATTTAGGTCATACATTGGGAGCATCTTATATAAAGAAAGAGACTTGGAATCCAGTTGTGGAAATGGTGCAGCATAGACTTACATGTGGGAAGGTCTTTATCTATCCAAAGGAGGAAAGAAAACTCATATAAAGGAACTGCTTGCAACCTTGTCTACCTATTTCCTGTCTCCTTTTGTTGGGCCAGTATCTGTAGCCAAAGCAATTGAAATAATTCAATGGAATTTCTTATGAGAATGGAAAAAGGAATTGAGCTATCATTTGGTGGCATGGGAGGAGGTTTGTAGCCTTGTAGGGAACAAAGGAGGGAAGAAGATGTAGAATCTGTCTCAAATTTTTTGTGCAATGCAGATTTTCTTAGGAGATATGGACTGCTGTGCTCGACAAATTTGGGATATCATGGGTAGTACCCAGAAATTATCGTGCTACGTTTGAGGGGTGGTGGGTTCCTAAGTTAAATTGGAAAGGTAGAACCAAATGGAGGTTGGTTTTTGTGATGAGCTGTTGGTCTAAATATTGCTTGAACTAAATTCTAGAACTTTCAACAATTATTTGGAACCAGCATTCACGTCTTTCATAAAGTTTAGAATAGATGTTTCATTTGGGCCATCAATAGCAGGACATCCAAGATATGAGCAGCAGGGCTAACATAATTTCCTGTATGACAGTTTGTTGAGTTTTTGGGTGGTTAGTTTTGTTTTATCATTTTTCTTGATGTACATTGGGCCAGGGATCCCTCATCTCCTTTTTCAATGAAATTTTCTTCTGTTGTCTTATGAAAAAAAAATGAAGCAGTAAGCCTTGAGGCATATAACTCACTTGGAAACAGGACCTTTTCCTTTTTTTTTCTCTTCTTTTTTTGGCAAGTGGGTAGGGAGACTTTATGATAAAATATGTAAAAACTAAAGACAGGAGAAATGAGGTATGACCAAAAAGTGCAGAAAAATACACTCAAGTACATGACATGACAAGCATCTGTGATTTATCATTGATTGCTTCTATTATTAAAAATTAGAATTACGACCATACCCACTACAGAAAGCTAACATACAACCACAACACAAATAAAAGTTGAACCCTAAAATAGTTAAGTAGAACATTGAGATTCCTATAGTTTTAGTGTGTTTAGAATCAAAGAAAATTATGGAAGCCTTGAAGAAGAAACCATCAACTCCAATAGGTAGCACTGAGAGAGAGAGGAAAAGGAGATCATACCTGTTCCTTGCACGGGATATTGTCCTTCAGTATATGGGAAAGAACACTAGCAGCTCTGCAACACGTCTGCACTTGAAAATCTTAGCTGGATAATTTTCAGTTGAGCAAGCACTATTTTTATCGATAGAGGAAAATTTTATTTAAAAAAAAAAAAAAAGAGATAAACACAAAACACCCAGAGAACAACAGCACGAGAGGTGCCACACCAAAAAAAAAGGAACTATGAAAAGCCTAAATAATCCCAGCCTAAGGCCCAATCCACAAGTTTACATCATGGAAGATGGAGAGATGAAAAACCCAAGAAAAACCAAAGAGAAAGCAATATCTGGCAGCTTTGAAAGGTTTTTTTTTATTTTTTTATGATACCCTTAGAAAGGGTTGAAAGCCACATTCGCAAAAATAAGAGCATTACTTGTGTTTTACACTGATCAATAATTGAGTCTGTGCATGTATCAATGCAATGCAGCTTGAGAAATTGAAAAAAAATTGTTATGTTACAATGGTTGGTTATGTTTTCAAGCGAAGTACTGGGTGTATCAGTCCTGTACTTTATTAAAGAAAACTACGTTCACATTCTGAATGTAATTAGAATATTGAATACTATCAAACTAGTTTCTAGCCACTTGTTACACTAACCAAACAGCAATTGTTTAAGGAGAAAGCTGGGGATATAGTCCAATCAATCTAGGAAACTATCCCCAATGTAATAGAACACAGTTGAAAATGTTCTACAACTATTGCCTTTCAATATTTCAGTTAAATACTGAAAACTTTAGCTTACCTCAAGATCTCCATCAGTCTCGCTCAAAGTAAGACCACGTAATAGCATGCTGCCATAAGAAGAGTGAAGGATGATAGTCATCAAATAGTGGCTATAGATGGCGAAGGATGCAGAGAAATAGGTTTAACTACTGCAACAAAACTAAATACATAGAGAATACAATTAACTAATATTGTGAGGTGCAAACCTTCCAAAAGACATGTTAACATCCTCCTCAAGAGGACTATGAGTCATTGATTGGGGTTGAGGAATCATTGTGGAAGCTAACATTGCCTGACCGTCGGTATTTTTCTGCTTCAAACAAAGTAGAACCACCACCAAATCATAAAACATGACAGAATGAGAGAACATGCAAATGCAAAGGGACTAAGAAAAATAGGAAGTATCAGTGTGAATAGTACAAAGTTTTTTTTAACCTTATCCACAATATATGCTCTATAATGGCTTTAGATTCTTTATATCCTTGAGACTACAGATTTCAGTCATCAAGGGAGATTCATAAACATTTGTCAGTCGGTTTCATAGGTCACAGTGATGAGGACATCAGGTCCAGGGGTACTTTTCAGATAGGGGCCCACACTAATCTACACACTTGGGAGCAAGGTTCAAAAATGTCGGTGTCGGTGGAAATAACAGTCAAGCCAAAGTAAAACATATATCGGAAATGTCAGAAATATCGAAAAGAAATCTTGTAAAAATCGTGGAAATTTAAGAAGCATATTCTAATCTAACTACATATGCACAAGGAAACAAATAAATTTATTAGGAATGGTAGTTTATTTTAGTACACTTGTATTTTAATATTCTTTAAAAATACACATGTATTCATAATGGTTGACAAACATATTATAATTTAATTGTATAAGGGAAAAAGTAGATTATCTTCTTTTTCTTTTTTCTTATCTTCAACTTCTTTCTCTTCTTTTTATTTTCTTTGAAATTTATCGTTTTTCATATAGTTTTTTATCATAACAACACAATGTTGACATTAGGCAATAATACACTGTGAAAGGGGAATATTCGCTCAACACATCGACATCATACATCAATGTTGACTGAAAAATGAATTTTTATAATGTATTTAATGTTTTGTGTTGGTATAGGAATATGTCATGTCAGTCTTGATAGACATGGACATATATCGGAAGATATATAAGACATTTCGAGATATTTGATACTATGCTTGTAGGTTCATTGTGCAATGTGTAGTGTTTTTGATCAACCTCTTACACTTAAAGTTCTAGTCGCGTGTGATAGTGTGTGTCACGAGGGTATTGGTTTTCAACTACTGATACCCAAGTGTGTAATGATGTGTAATGGTTTATAGATGTGTAATGATGCTTATTATAACATTTCTGAAGTTTCACTAAAAAATTCCACTGTGTTCATAGTGTTTCCATAGTTTTCATAGGCGACGATGTATGTCATGAGGGTGTTGGTTTCCCCAACCATCATAGATGGTTGTTTTCTATATATAATGATTTCTAGGTGTGTATTAGTGTTTGTTCAATCATATCCTGAAGTTTTATAAAAAGTTCTAATGTTTGCGTGGCTTTTCCATTGTTTCAGTGTTTTTTCATGGTTTCCCCTGTGATACGACCTATACATTGATACATATCAATATCCATAGGGACTGATACTTTAATCCTTGATTACAGTAATGCCTTGCTCTCACATATATATGGTTTTCCTTTTCCAATATCTCTCATTCTCTTTGCAAAGGTTCCAAACCATTAGAGGATCTTTCGATATACTTTATTTGCCATGAAATTTAGGTTCCAAGCTGATGAAGGTAGGGCTTCAACATGCTGTTTGTTGGCATTGAATGATGGCTATTTTATCAACTCTGGTTTTGAGCATTATTCACAATCACAAGGGGTTATGCTCTAATTTGAAGATTTTCTTTCATTGAGTTATTAACTTCCATAAGGAAAACCATGCATTCGAGCACATTAGGGTATTCATGGGCCAAATGTTTCTTCAATCCAATTATCTCACATTCTGGTATATCCATCCCACAATAGTTACTCTTCATCCAATTGGTCTGGTCTTCTTGGAGGCAAATTAATTC
>JAOXJP010122106.1:0-13827 GCA_025762735.1 Platanus orientalis | reverse complement strand
AATTTTTTATCATAACAACACAATGTCGATATTAGGCAATAATACACTGTGAAAGGGGAATATTTGCACAAACACACTGACATCGTACATCAAGTTGACTAAAAAATAAATTTTTACAATGTACTTAATGTTTCGTGTCGGTATATGAATATGTCGTGTCAGTCCTGGTAGACATGGACATATGTCGGAAGATATTTAAGATATTTTGAGATATTTGAT
Source organism: Platanus orientalis (assembly GCA_025762735.1). Lineage (NCBI taxonomy): Eukaryota > Viridiplantae > Streptophyta > Magnoliopsida > Proteales > Platanaceae > Platanus > Platanus orientalis. The sequence goes on along the minus strand of JAOXJP010122106.1, from coordinate 13,608 downwards.
ACCATACCCCTACCAAGATCCATAAAAACCCCCTTTTTGAACATCTCCAAATGCGAAGAAATACCTTTCCAAAGACCCACTCCATGGGTGTCGTTTACCTTTTTAGTTTCCTAATTATTTACCATGCCATATTTGGCTACTATGACTCTTCTCTAGAGACTATCTTCTTCAGTCTCAAATCTCCAAAGCATTTGGAGAGTAAGGCTCGGTTGAAATCCCGAATTCTTCTAATTCCGAACCTTTCATCCTTCAGGGGCTTGCAGACCTCATCCCAGGCAACCAAATGCGGGCTATTAGGACCCTTCCATTTCTCCCATAAGAATCTCCTTTGTATCTTCTCAATCAACTTTACAACTAAAGAAGGAATGACAAAGAGGGATAGGTAGTAAGTGGGAAGACTAGCGAGCACCGATTTAATTAGGATGAGTTTGCAACCTTTAGAGAGACACATTCTTTTCCAACCTGCCAATCTTCTCTAAATCATATCAATGACTGAGTTCCAGGAATCCTTCCGCTTGAAAGAAGCCCCAAGGGTAATCCAAGATAAGATGAAGGGAAATTATCCACTTGACACCCCAATATCACTACCAAGCTTCCCAAATTAGTCACCTGACCTACCCCGAATAGTCTGTTTTTTGAAAGATTCACTTCCAATCCCGAAACCAACTCGAAACACCGGATAACACAATGCAAGAGTCTCATTTGATTTGGAGAGCCTATACACAACACCTCAGTATCATCCGCGAACTGAAGATGCGACATATACAACCCATCCTGATCCACTACGATTCCTTCTAAAGACTGCCTTGAAAGGACTTTGAGAACATTGTGCCGAACTCCTCAACTACAATCAAAAAGAGAAGGGGACAGAGGTTCACTTTGACGCAAACCCCTGGAACTCTTAAAATAGCTCACAGATTCCCCATTAAATAAGACCGAAAAGGAAACAGACCCATAGCACTTCTTTATCCAATTTCTCCATTTTAGACCAAAACCCATTCTCCTCATCATATAATCGAGCTCCCAGTTTACCCTATCATAGGCCTTATCAAGATCTAATTTGCATAGGACCCTGCTAGATCCCTCTCCAAGGATCAAATCAATGCATTCCTTTGCAATTAAGACTCCATCCAAGATTTGTCTTCCACCTATAAAAGCCCCTTGGAAACTGGATATAATAATATGAAGAACAGCTTTTAACCTATTAACTAAAATCTTATAAATAATTTTGTACACACTTCCCACCAAACTAATCAGTCCATAGTCCCGAACTGTAACTGCCCCCTTCTTAGGAATAAGAGAGATGTAGGTGGCATTGCTATCATAATCCAAGAAATCAGTTAGCACAAAATCCTCCACTATTTTCAATAAATCATCCTTCACCACATCCCAATATGATTTGAAGAAAGCCATGGAGATCTGTCGGGGCCCGGGGCCTTGTCACCCTCAAAACCCCAAACAACATTTTTCACCTCTTCTTCCAAAATGGGTCTTTCAAGCCAGTTGCAATGGAAGTCATCCAGCTGATTAAACTCCATACCATCAAGATTGGGATGGTGAAATACAGAATCCATATACAAATCCCTAAAGAACCCCACCACATGGTCCTAAATCACAGCCTTGTCCTCTACATCAACCACACCTATACGCATGCAAGAGATATTATTAACATTTCTTCTGCGCAAGGCCACCCTATGGAAAAATTTTATATTTTTATCTCCTTCCTTTAGCCAGTGCATTTTAGCCCTTTGCTTCCATTTCAATTCTAAGGGATGCCAAACATTGGAGTTTTAAGATGCTAACCTTTGTAGAAAGTTTTATTTAAGTTTACCTCCAGGAGATCATATCTTAAACAATGTGACCAATGATCACATCTCTTCTACACAAATTACATGAAAGCTTAATTCCAGTCTTTTGTTTCCCTTCCCCTTCCCACTCAATTAAGGTTTGACACCATAATAGCATCAAGCTACCTCATTATTAAGTCACATGAAACCTCCAGACAAGACACTACAACTAGAAATCAGCCAACTAAGGACCAAAGTGAAGCGTATACAATTAAGCTCCATATAGTAGCACCAAACTCACCACAAAAATGTTCATTAATGAGCTAGGATTACAATTAAGAAACCAAAAAAAAAACTAAAAAACATGTGTATGAAAAAATGGTTAGATAACATTTCTTCCAATAAACCATCTTTAATTCTTTAAATAAGGGTTGTGGTGACATCTTAGAATAACAATTAATAAATAAATTTCAACTTTGCTTCTTGATATGATGCCCAATAGAGGGGCTTCAAATAGTGGTCATTGGCATTGTTCTTGTTAATAACAAGACATTTGTTCATTAACAACCTTGGAACAAGAAATTCCTTGTGATGAAGTGTTTTTTTAAGTAAAAATTGTGTTAAATAGAAATGGGGGAGCATTTACAAGGCAGCTATACAGAAAGATGGATAACTGTACAAAAAGAGAAGAAAAGTCAGGTGAGATTATGAATTAATGCATTGCAACCTGAGGCAAAAAAGGTCACTACCCAGTGCTGGTCCCATAATTACGGGGTGATGGGAGGGTGGATGGGATACAGACCAAACCTTTGGCAATTTGTGCCCAAAGTGGCAGCTCACCATACTCAAACCCGTGTTTTCATGCTGGCAGCCCAAGTCTCTACCATTGTACCTAAGGAAAACTTTATAAAATTGAAATCCTTAAACATCTTGAATATTGATAACCAACAGAAAAGCAAGGATCATATCCTATTTGCCACATGTTCAAGATGCTTCCATTTTTAATAAAAAAAATGTAGACACTCTGCTCCCACCAAATGCACCAATATAAGGCAGCAGGAGTACAAATCAAAGTAACCGCCCTTTGGTGCTGAAGGCAGATGTAGACCGCATCGAATCAACTCCTCTACCGACTATAGCAGCACTGAGCTGATCACAAACCAGAGAAAGAAAAACTTCCACATCTACAACGCAGACCTACAATAAATTAGTAGATGGTTTACAGTAGCCCAACAAATGCAGCACATGTTTGCTAGGAATTTCTCCCTTGATATTAGGTGGTCTACTGTTAGGATTTTTTCCATTACCTTTTTCCATAAAATGAATGGTACTTTGACACCATGAAATGAATACTTCCAGAGTCATATCTCCTCTTTAAAAGAGAAAATTGGAGGCAATGGAGAAGTGTGGTTTACACTCCAAAAGAGGATGTTAACTTCAATCCTCAAAACTAATGCGCATTCTAGACGAAAAAGAAATCACTAATATGGCTTGCAATACCCTATCATTAATTCATTTAGGTTCCAACTAAAGGAGGGAATTCAAACCACATTATTCACTATCATTGCATAGCATTCTTTAACCACTACTCCATTTCATGTTCCCACCTCAGAGACTCACTGTATAGAAGAAAAGAACCACACCAAACATCTTCCTGAAATCTGAGCATCTCCCCTCCCCCTTTAAAAGCTTTATGTTAATGGACATCTTCAAAAACTTTAGAAATCCCCTTCCAAACACATAAATGCCTTCCACCACTTCAACATCCCATTGAGATGCTCAACTTAAGAAGCTACAGAAGTACAGTTTTTATCAAATATTATTTTTTATCTTCATCTTATTCATCATATGTGTAAGTTTATTTATCAAAAAAAAATCATATGTGTAAGCTTTCTTAAACATGTGAATGGGCACTAAAGTTCAATATTGAATGTTCAATATAAATGACAAACTTATAGAGCTTCTGGCCGGACGCATATTGAAGTTCAGAATCATGTATGACAAGGGGCCCCTTTTTCATTTTTTGTTGAATGGTAGACAAGGGGCCAATTTCCTCATTAGGAAAGCGGTAAATGGAATCCTTCACTTGAAGGCATACTGGAACTTATTCCAGCTGCTTGTACTGGTTAATCCACAAAAAATGAATAAATTGATGTTATTCATCCATAACATAAAAAAAAAAAAAAAACAAGTTTTCTACAATGTGTGTGTGAAAGTAGTTATATGTGCAATATTTATCATCTACCGGCATGAAGCACTGAAATTAAATAAACAGAGGTGCATACCACTTCAACCAGGCTTGCCCCTTCCCTTAATCCTTGACGACCAACTTCGTTGGTCTTTCTTGCAAATGGCAAAGCATCTGGGTCGATATTTGTACGTTCCTCTGTAATAAGCCCCTGAAATTTCATACTTAAGACTGTTTAGTCAAGGGAAAATCCTATCTTATCACCAAATATCGATGTAAAAATGATTGAAAAGGCTGCATCCAAGTACAAAGCTTCAAAGGGAAGCAGACTTTCAGAACAGCAAGAGAAAATTAAATCTTAAGGCACTGAAAAGCAAAGGTTTTCATGAACCATACTAGAAGAGAAAAAAATGTTTGGCAAACAATAGATGAAGTTTATGGACAGGTTCTGTTGATCAGTCACACCAAATCTAATAAAGGGTCTTTGGCTGTGTAGTTCATTCACTTGTTAGGGAGCTTGGAAAGCAGTTAACAGATAACCAACTGTTTGACTATACCTCTAGGTGCACTAGAAAAGACTACTAAATAATGGAATAGATAATAAATAACTCTAGATCACCTAACCATATTTGCAACACTAGACACAAAAGCAGGCAATAGCACACCGGGAATGCATTCTCTAAACCAGGACGGTTATAACCACAACAACTGCATCCATTATCCAAACCCATTTTATACTCTTAGTGTCGTCATTGTTGTTGTTGTTACTTCAGCAGTTTTGAAGTATAGTCGAAAAAGTATTTATTTATTTATTTATTTTGGATAATTAACAAAAGAAGTAATTATTTATGCAGCACCAATTATAGTACAGAAGCAAGCCATGAGTGGATTTAGCTTTCAGTCCACTAGTAATTATCTTTATTTACTTTTGCTCTCAAGATACTGAGACCTAGTTGCTTAGGGTCATTAGTAAGTGTCTTACATGTACAGGAGTAAGCTGCTTTGCCTGATTAAATTCCAACTCATGGAAACGTTAGAAAGTGAATACTCACCATTGCATCAACCACCCAGAATTGACTCCGTGCACTTTCAAAAGCAGACTCGTTATTACCTAGCATCCTTGCCATTGTTTTTCTTGCAGCATTTAGTACTCCTATTCCTGCACTGCAGCACCATGAGGTAAAAACATGTCTCAGAATCCTATAATAGAAGTCGAACAATGTTTCTTGAATGTCATTTCACACGATGGTCCTTCAAGCATCTATAGTAAGCCTGCATGAGGCTAAATGATATACGAAATGCTTACCTATAAATATAACTAGCAGTTGTGCTATCCTTACCTATGAATATAACTAGAAGTTGTGCATATTTATGAAAATGTAGGATAGATACCCATAACATAAGAAAATCATGGTGCAAGAAAAAAAAAATTTCAATAAGTAAAAGAGAATTTCATTAAAGAGAGAAGGGGAAAAGAAATGCCCTCTCCCACCATTTACCTGACCAAAAAAATAATGCCTCTATCTCACACACACACACAGATCAAAAAGGAGGATTACTAATCTACACCTTCTGCAAAAATTACATGTCCATCTTCCATCCTTAAAACCTACCACTCAAACAAAAGCCAGCCACATGGCATCAGAAGGATGTTAGACTCATCATTGAAGATTCTACTATTCGTCTCCTTCCAAAAATACTCCATTAGATGACAAACAGGAAAATAGGCAACAAAATTCTCCCTTAAAATTGGCTAATTCTTTGAAGGTTATCATATTATAAAATTCTTATTTGTTATCCACCTGGCTAATTTTGACAGGCATTTCTTGCCAATGAAGCAAAAACTAACAAATATGTATATATGCAGCCTTACCCTGCGGGGTCTGGGGAGGGTCAGATGTACGAGGCCTTACCCCAGTGCACGAGGCTCCCACCACTGCAGGGTCTGGGGAAGGTCATATATACGCAGCCTTACCCCTGCAAGCAGAGAGGCTGTTTCCGTAACTCGAACCCGTGACCAGGTCACAATGGAGCAACCTTACCAATGCGCCAAGGCCCGCCCTATATATATATATATATATATATATATAGATGGCCTCTAGAAAAATGCCCAGTCCAATTTCCACAAACAACCAATCAAATATTAGGAAATGAGTTTATTGGAGGAATGGCCTCTTCTCTCCAAAAGAGAAACACCTAACAAAACCCAGTTCAAAATGTAGGATTGGTATCAAACCTTCCAGCACCAGCAACAACTATCTTTTGCTTTGGAAAGTCTATCATTGGCTTTCCTTGTGCTCTCACAGCTCCTAAAAGACCAGCTATAGCAACTCCTGCCGTTCCCTGTTATGTAAATTCACATTGAATCACATCCACTTAAAGATAAGATCATAAGAATATTTCATAATAATGATAATATAGTACACATGTAAGCTTTCATCTATTTTCCCTAAATGTTTGAATAAAATCTTTAAGTGCAGATTACAATTATTCCAAAGGATCACAAATAATATCCATGAAACAAAAATGAGAAATTTTTACATAATGGTCACTGCATCAACCACTGCAAATTTTAGTCCATGATTTAAAAAACGGAAACGTATTGGCTGAAAACATACTGATAGTACTGATATTTGCATTGCTGATATGAACTTGTAGGATAATACCAATATTAAATTGTATTGGTTTAAAATCACATAAGTTATATAGAGTTTCTGTAGGTTTCGGTAAGTTTCATAAGTTGAAACTCTTATTAAGTTTCACAAAGTGTAGACTGACACGTAAAAGCCTACAGTTTCCACAAGCTTCCAATGTTTTTGATTGAGTATAGAAGAAAAGGATAATGAGATTGTAATGCAAACATGGAAAATCAAGTGGGACCCACATGGGCCTTGGTGGGGTCCACACGTGGAGAGCTATGGAGGGCTACCCTTAGCACATCACACAGTGTAACGCCCCACATTTATTTTTGAACTTCATGAATACATATAATAAGGATTTATTGTGTGAATGCCAACATGGGTGTAAACTGTAGTTCTTTTGGGTAAATATGACGTGTTTTCACAAGGAAGAGAGGTAAGAGAATGGGTTGGAGTTGAAACCTAAAAAACACAGACCATACACTGCCTGATCGATTAGAAACCAAAGTGTGTTGATCAGGGGTCTTGGGTCTCAGACCAGACACTATCTGATCGATCAAGAACGAAAATGTGATCAATCATAACTTTGATCGATCACAGAAAACTCTGATCAATCAGAACAGGAAACGTGAAAAATCCAAGATTTTGCTGAAACACGTTTTTGCTTATTAGGACGCGTGGGGCCCACATGTAAACAAATAAAACCCTAAAGATAACCTAATTGAGACATAAAAACAAAAGCAAACGTAAGAAAGAGAGTGAGGAGACTAGGGAGAACGAATGAGACTTGCTTGAAGATTTGGGGATTTTGTGAAGAAGAAACTCGGATTCACTTAGTACGGTCGATTCGAGCTAGCAAATCCACAAAGAAGGTGAAAGCAAGGCTAGGACTTCAACTAGATTGAAGTTTTAGCAAGGTAAGAGTGTAAGACCTTAGCTTCAAATTTTTAGAGAGTTCCACTAAGTTTTGGGGTTGTTTCCCATGGGTTTTGCTGAAAACTAGAAATTTTGAGTTCTTTATACCATGAAATCTTGTAGATAAGAAGAAGTTGAATCTGTTAAAATTTTGGGGCATAGAAGAGTGATAATATTGGTTAGAGGCTGCTAGAAGTACTCAAAGGAATTGTTGTGAAGAATCAAACTGTAAACAATTATGCTTAATATGCAATCTGCTTTATTCTACAGGTTCTTAGAGATCCCTTGTGTTTCAAAGCTATGAAATTGTAAGTAATTATGCAGGAAATATTTATGTTTCGTTTTCGTAAGGTTCTTAGAAAACATTGGTTTTAAATTGATGAATTGATATGAAATGTGCACTTGTTTTACTTGTTAGGTTCCAAGAAATAAATATTTTTAAACTCTATGAATTTCGAGTTGTTTAGAAATCTTATAGACAATTCAATGTTATCTTAGCTAAACTATTTCGATGGAAAAAGGGTGTTTCAACGGGGTTTTATGTAATACTGTGAATTCTGGAATTTCTACAAGTTCTAAGGCTTTTTATGAGTTGTTTTAATGCTTCCAAAAAGTATTTAAAGTGTTTTCTTCTGATAAACAATGCTCTCATCTTTTCGTAACTCCTTAGTTTATATGTGCCATAAAAGGGTTAAGCATCTTGTGATTTGTTTTCCATTGATCAAGAGTGAAGAGATTAGCATATAATTAAAACTGTTAAGAATGTTTTGAATGAGATTTGTTTGTTCAGAAAACTGTGTATCTTTTATAGGAACCAATGGTTTCCTCTATTTTGATACGATGTATATCATTGTGCATATTAATTGAGATCAATGACATGTGATAAGTGATCCCCTTGCCATCATGGGAGTATATGGTGGTGCCCCTCACATAGGGCTACATGTGAGTACAGTGATAAGTGATAAGGGATAAGGAATAAGGAATAAGGGATAAGTGATCCTCTTGCCATCATGGGAGTATATGGTGATACCCCACTCATAGGGTTTGTATGTGAGATCAGTCATAAGTGTTAAGTGGCCCCAAACCACCATGGGGATGTATATGGTAGTACCCCACTCATAGGGTCGTATGTGAGAGCAGTGATAAGTGGCCCCGCCATTTAGGATTGTATGATGGTGCTGCCCCACTCATAGGGTGAAATGTGAAGTTAGCTATATGTATATGAGTGTTGTGATATATGTTTCTATTTGAATTAAATTTTCGAACGTGTTCTGCTGTGTTTTGTAAAAGTATGTTAAGTGAATTGTTTTATATAAATGTTTCAAACCATGTGTATCAGTTATTATGTTATTTTGAAGATCAAATGATTTCAAAATATATATAAATCTGTTATATTGTTTTAAATGCTCAAATATTCATGCTTGGCTTGACCCTACTCCTTGTATATTTTGTACAACTGCTTACGAGCCATGGACTCACCATCCATAATGTTTTTTAGATTAAAATTAGTGAAGAGCAGCAGCCCAAGAGTACGTAGTGAGGCGTGACGATGATCGTGTGGAGTCTACTTCATTTGTTTATGTTGGACTTTAGAGATTAGAAACTCTTTTCAGATTTAAGTTTATGGTTTAAGAATTTGATTTCAGGATTTATGAATTGGGTTGTAATAGATTTTATTAGACATTAATGTTTTGAGAGATTATTATTTAGCACTTTATGGGGATTGGAAACTCCGCCAATGTTTGTATCTTCAGACATTGCCGGTCCCAAGCCCGGATAAAGGAGGAGGGTGGCGTCAGGTTGAAAACCGGCCTTAATAAACTACTCAAACCATTAAACAATTAAACAACATTTGAGATGGAAAGGGGTTGGATTGAGAGGCCGTTTCTTGAAGAGGAAGTCCATAACTCAATTATGGGAATGAAAGGTGACAAAGTGCCTGGTCTAGATGGGTTTACTATCCCTTTCTTTCAAAGATGTTGGAATATTGTGAAAATTGATTTGATGAAAGTATTGGATGAGATCTATCATTCAGAGGAATTTTATGAAACATTTGAACAATACATTTATTACTCTTATCCCCAAAAAGAAAAATGCAATGGAATTGAGAGACTTTCGTCCCATTAGCTTTTTAAGCAGTGCATACAAGATCATTTCTAAAATCTTGGCAGGGCGCTTGAAGTTGGTATTAAAAAATATTGTTTTCCTGCTCAAGGTGTTTTCATTGAGGGTAGACAAATTTTAGATGGGGTCTTAATTGCTAATGAATGCATTGAAGATAGGAGATCTTTGGGGAGGAGTGGGGCCTTATGCAAATTGGACTTGGAGAAGGCATATGATCATGTTAATTAGAAGTTCTTGGATTATATCTTGCTTAGAATGGGGTTTAGGGTTAAGTAGAGAAGTTGGATCTCCCTTTGTATGCGGTTATCTTCCTTCTCAGTTTTGATTAATGGATAGCTAGCGGGATTTTTCAATGGATCAAGGGGCTTGAGACAAGGAGATCCTTATCCCCGTTCCTATTCATTTTGGTCTCAGAAGTATTAAACAAAATGATAAAAAAAAGCGAAGATGGGTTTCATTTCTGGTTTTAAGGTGGGAAGGGAGGAGGGGGTGACTATCTCTCATCTCTAGTTTGCAGATGGTACGATGATATTTTGTGATGGGGATTTGAGACAAATGAGATATCTTAAATGCATTCTCAGATGTTTTGAGGTTGTATCAAGTTTGAAGATCAACTTGGCGAAGGGTGAGATGTTTCAAGTAGGTGAGGATTGTGATATTGTGAGTCTGACATGGATTTTGGGTTATAAAATTGGTCATTTTCTTTCTATTTAGGTCTTTTATTGGGAGCAAACTATAAATCAAAAATTTTATGGGAGCCTGTGATTAAAAGGATTGTGGCAAGATTAGAAGTGTGGAAAGTGCCGCTTTTATCTAAAGGTGGTAGATTTTTTTTTTTTTTTTGAGAGGTAAAGAGATCATTTATTATAAATGAAAAAGAGGAAAGTAGTAAAAAGGATAGAGATCATTGCGAAAGTGATTGTTATAAGAAAAACATGCTAAAAATAAAATCTATAACATAATATGCGATTAAAACTCCTCGCGCCATATGATATCCCATTCCGATTCATCAAAAGAAATCCATGTCGAGGCCCACTCAAGAAGGCTCTTGTGAATGAAGAGGGCCAATTGGCCTTTGGTTCAGAATTTATCCTCAAAGATTCTCCTGTTTCGTTCCTTCTACACACCCCAGCAGATTACCCCCAGGAGCACTTGCCAAATATCGTTTTGGAACATCCCAAGGTCATTCAACCACCAACCTAAATTAAGCTCATTAAAAGACTTTAGAAAAACCCATGAAATTTGAAGATGAGAAAGGAAAAAGTGTCATATCCCTTTAGCTATAGAACAATGGATAAAAAGATGATTTCCTGATTCCTCCTCAATTATACATAAGATACATCTATTGGCCAAATTCCACCCTCTACTTTGAAGATGATTTTGGGTTAAAATTTTATCCAGGAAGGTGTTCCACATAAAAATAATATTTGAGAAGGGTAGATTGAAGGTGGTAGATTGACTTTGGTAAAGGCAACATTAGCCGCTATGCCCAATTATTTCTTATCTTTTTTTACGATTCCGTGTTAATTGCAAATAGGATGGAGACTGTGTTTAAAAATTTATTTGGGACGATGATCTGAATCATCATAGATATCATTTGGTGGATTTGAATACATGTTGTAAGCCAATGATTTATGGAGGTCTTGGTATCAGGAAAATCCAAATTTACAATAAGGTGTTGTTAACGAAATGGCTGTGGAGATTTGGGATTGAGAGAGATAGTTTATGGGGAAGGGTGATTGCGGCTAGATTTGGGGAGAAATCTAGTTGGGAAGCCAATATGGTAAGAGGGAGACATGGTTATGGGATTTGGAAATCTATCATGGTGGGTAAGGAGGATTTTTGGAAGAGTATCAAATTTAAGTTAGGATCGGGTGAGAATATCAGCTTCTGGAAGGATTTGTGGGTGGGGGAGATTCTCTTAGGGAAGTATATTCGAATATTTATCGGTTGGGTTTGATCTGCTAGATTTGGGGGTAAATTGCTTTGATTTCAATTAGAATTGTCGGGATACTAGATTGAGAAAAAATCCTAATGATTGAGAGTTGGGGGAGCTGATGCTTATTGGAGTCTTTAGGTGATCTTCATCCTTTTTTTGATAGAGGATGGGTGATGTTGGATGCTTAGTCGGAAAGGAAAATTTACTACTAGATCTTTTTATGAGAAAGTTATCTAATTATCCTTGGCTTTCAATACCCCATAAAGGCATTTGGAACTCGGATTTCCCATCTTGAGTTTCATTCTTCATTTTGGAATAGCTTTCTGGATAAAATTCTAACTCTTAATCATCTACAGTATAGAAGATGGAACTTGGCAAATAAATGTATACTATGCATGGAAGAGGAGGAATCGGTAAGTCATCTCTTCATCCATTGTCCTATGGCTAGAATAGTTGGAATTTTTTCCTTTTTCATCTGCAAATCCCATAGGTGTTTCCAAGTCTTTGGAATGAACTCATAATGGGTTGGTGGATTAGTGGGCTTGAGAGTCTTTCCTCATCTATATGGTGTGGCATTTCGGGGGTCATTTGTTGGGGTTTGTAAAAGGAAAGAAATAACAGGATTTTTGAGGATATGTAACATAGTTAGAATGAAGTGATAGTATACATTTTCAAATTGCTCTGGGAATGGGCCTAGGTATGGAGTAACTTTGATGTGGTAGTATGTGAATCTATATGTGGTGAGGAGTAGTAATTGTACTTGTTTTTAGGTTCTAGTTATCTTTTTTTGCATCACCTTGGCGGTGATCATCCTTATTGTACTCTTTATCTTGTTTATATTTCAATAAATGATATCCTTACCTTTAAAAAAAACAAAAAAAAAAAACCTATCTTTAACTAAAGGATCTAGAAAAAACTTGTGCAACCTATTAAGAAGTCTCACAAACTTCTCCAATTCTCAATTGTTAAAGTCTTATTATTCATAAAAAAGAAAGAAAAAAAAAGTTTTCTTATTAATCGTTAAGATTTCTTCTCATTTTGGCACCAAGCCCCTATACCACTTCTAGAATCAAAATCAGTAACTCCTTGTTTATTCAAAGCTAAAGCCTAGATTATGTTGAAAACCTCTCTAAGAGGTTTGTCCTCACACCAAACATCCTCCCAAAACTCTCTCTCTTCCCTTGATCCAATCTTCAATCTAATATGCTTCCGGAGCTCCTCCTTTCTTTAACAATTAACTTCCAAATGTCTATACCATGTTCTTTTTGTACCATCCTAGGATTCCATATCATAGTTACTAGAGCAAGAAGCGGGAAGTGGGGCTTCATAAATCCTTGGGGAACGAGAAACGGCAAATAAAATAAATAGCAATAAGTTACAATCAATAATTTTAACTACAATACAATAAAGTGTATAAAAATAAAGTACTAAAAAGCTTATACTATGTAAGTAACAAAGAATCATGAAATGTGAATCAATATGCAAACCACTTGGTATTAGTCTGGCTAGCCATACCTTAGATTTTATAATACATAAGATCTTTTTTTATAGATAACTAACATCTTAGAGTGAAGACTGATGCGGAAGCGTGTCATGTCAAGAAGAAGTTAGAGGACCATGGATAGTCTTCTTTGTCAAGTCTAGTATATTAGTTTATTTTTCTGTTATTTTCTAATTTTAGAAGCCTTAATTAGTGGTAATTTTGTAATAAGGCCAATAGTGTCATGGTTAGTTTTTTTTTTTTTTGGTTTTTAGTTGTAATCAAAATTTTCACTTTGGACGCAATTTTTTATGACCAAAACTTGATTTTTTTTTTGGCTTGATTTTGATGTCATTAGATAGGTTATTTAGTTACCTTTCTAACGAAACCAAGATTGTGCAAATCTAAGGTGATTTTGGAAAGTTTTGACCAAATTACCAATGGGGTGCCAATAAAAACGGGAATAGTATTTTTTTAGAAAGTCTTAAGTTTTAGTAGTTTTAATTTTTAGGAAAATAAGCTTTTAGAAAGTTTTA
>JAOXJP010122095.1:0-13828 GCA_025762735.1 Platanus orientalis | reverse complement strand
ATATATATATATATATATATATATATACTCCTTTGGCACTTCAATTTTATTATTGACTGATGAGATAGAAGAAGTGTTCCTTTCAACTCTAGATTCTAGAAGTGATTCCTACGTAGCAACTAGTATGACTTTATTTTGTATCTTCTTCCTCTATTTCTTCTTCTTTATTTAAATAATTCACAGCATACTTTACTGTAGATATTCCTGTTTTTCAGCCACCATAAACCCTAATTGCATTCAGCATTACAAACCTTAACCTTTTCATAGCAGTCCTTTGATTCCCAGCCAAATCTTTATAATTGATACCCAGATTCTTCTAAACTACTGTTTACCTTTAAAGTTTTGACTACAAAACACATACCTATATTGAAACAAACCCACAGCTACCCTAGTTTACCCTTTTGCTCACTTTTAGAAATCAAATTTCAAATATTTTGGTTTTCTCTTTAAACACTACAAAAACCAGGCTTATTCAGAAAACCAGAACCCGACCAATATCACACCATCAATCCTTATTCCTAAACCTGAATAAGCAACAATGCCCTTGATCCCTACCTGCAACCCCACTTTAAACCAGATACCTTACCCTTCACAGAAAAACCCTAAACTTATCCTAGTATTTGAAGAAGAGATATCAGAACTTTGACATAAAAGCCTTCATTCGAGATGGCAATAAGAAGTGGAAAAACATTTAGAGGATAATTGACTGATCGATAAAGGGATGAATAGCTTTTCAGATTAACGAAAGGTTGGAGACTATAGAGCTGCACTTGAAAGAGGACACAAGTCCTAGAACTACACCTAACCCTGAGGAGGTAGCTGCTGAAAAGTTTGGAGAAAATATTGGACAACACAATGAACGTGATACATCAGTTAACATTGTGAAAGATGAGGGACAACATGTTGTTCCAAATAATAGGGTGGCTTTTAGGTCTGTTCACAGTAGAGATAATGCTTCACAATGAGAAGGTAGCTTCTGAGGAATTTGGAGAAGATTTTGGTCAACACCAAGAAGGTGACACATCAGTTAACATTGTGGAAGATGAGGGGAAGCATGTTGTTCCAAATAATAGGGCAGCATTTAGGTCTGCTTGCAGTAGAGATAATGTTCAGAATCATTAATAGCTAATGTGTTGTGAATTTCTAGAATGAGCAGATTTGAGGACAATGACACCATGGGAGTAATGCAGGAGCATATTTTGTAAAGTAAAAGAAAAAAGAGGGCCATGGATAGCCTCTATGTGTGGTCCTGTAGAATAGATTTTAATTTTCTGTTTTAGGGGTTTTTCTATAATTTTCTTAAGTTTAGGGGGGTCTTTGGAAGTTGTAATAAGGTAAAGTTGCCAAGGGGTAGAATAGGATTTTATTTTATATGGTATTTTTGTCTTTCTATGGGCTGTCACCTCAGTCTATGGGACCCACAATATGAGTTGCAAGATATCTCTACAATATTCTCTAAGATTTTGGAGATATTTTCTTTAAGATTGTAGAGAACATTTTGGGAGATTGTTTAAGATCTTGTAGAGCCCAAAATATCTTGCTTGTCAACCAAGTAAAGGAATGAATCCATTTGTGGGAGCTTAGGTGTAGCACCAATAAGTGATAAAATGAGGGAAAGTCGATTGAGATGGTTTGGGCATGTGCAATGAAGACCAATGACTACAGCAGTGAGGCGGAGTGAAACAATACAAGTTGAAGGTGTTAGAAGGACTAGAAGAAGGCCAAAATTGACCTTTAGTAAGGAGGGACATGGCAGCTTGTAATTTAACGGCAGATATGGCCCTAAACAAAGCGGAATGGTGAAACAAGATTCGTGTAGCCAACCCCAAATAGTTGGGATAAGGCTGTTTGTTGTTGTTCTTGTGCTTAAGGGAAACTTAAGAATTACTAGATCATCATTTATCTTCTGTTAATCTGAAACACATGTTGGAGGATCCATTTATTGTGGTTTTCTTTTGAGCTTCCGTATCCCAACTTGATCCAAGTTAATGATCCTCAAACAATTAAAAGAATTCATTTATCAAATGGTTGGGATAATTGCTGATTTGTGCTATGTAAACCTTATTTCTATGATTTGTGAACCTTCTATCAATCTGACAAACAGAAATATCAGCAAGAAAGAAATAGATGGATTGAAACAACAACAAAAAAAACATGGATCTAGACAATAGGAAGAAAGATAGGGATTGCTCTCGAGTTTGATTTCCACCAAACATTTTTCTCTTTGAAACCAGGAATTTTGGTCATTGCTCTGTTCAGTTAGAATACCGGGTGAGTTTTCTTCCTCCTCGTGCTCTGCCTTTGATTCTTCTTCTTCTTCTGCTCGCCTTCGCAAACACTGGTAACTTTTGGCCTTCGTTGATGACACTAGTAGCTTCTAGCCTTGGTAGATGATGCCCACGCTTCATTCATCACATATGCTAGAGTCTTATCAACCTAACCTACTTTTACACTTGATGCACGGTCCTTCTAACCGAACCCATTGTTTCCACTGAAGTTCTCTGCAAGCAAACTTACTCTGGTTCTTGGTTGTTACTTAACATAGAAGAGAGGTAGGTGTGGAGGTTAGAGGGCTTCAGCTGCTGTGTGACCGTGGACGAGAGGGGAGAAGGTGATAGCAACAGGTGACACTTCATTTAATCTTTTATTTATTTAGGGTTTCAGTTAGTTTATATTTAAACCATTAGATTAGGATACAATCAATAGTCTATATATTTTATTATTAGAGATTGGGCTGGGCTTCAAGCTATTTTGACACCTTACCAAACTTGATCCAAACAACAATTTGGGCCTAACATCTAAGCCCGAACTCGGCCCAGCCCAAACTTAAAACTGTCCAACCTACCTAATTTCCAAGCCAAACATATCGGGCATCGGGCCAGCCCGGCCCGAGTGACAGCCATACTTGCAAACCCAGCACATCCCTATGACTCAAACTCACATCGATTGAGACAAAGACGAGTTCCTGCACAGCCTAATCATTCACAAGACTCAGACTTGTATTTACTGATTCAGGTCCATACCGCTCATGTTCGGTCATATGACTCTGATTCATATCCACCACCTTATAAGATGTATATGTACAGCCCACTCAGTCTCAGTCATCTGATCCCACCCAAAATCACGCATTTGTAGAGATTATGAATTTCTTTTTTCCTCAAGGAAGATAGCCGTGGTGACCCCTTTAGAGGTATTATCTATGTTTTGAGCCACTTTTAATACACTAGAAGACTAGAATTACCTATATTAGTGCATTGATGTGTCAAGTTCACATATGTATGTAAGTATTGGTAATTTGGTATCAATGTATTCGTATGCATTTTTTGTACATTATATGTGCAAGAAACACATTTAAAACTCTGATCTTTTCCTTCTTTTTTTACAATCGTCATCATATTTAGAATTTTCTGGAATTATTTCAGTTGGATGATTCTTAGCTGAATCAAATCAGAATTGGTCATGATCGATTCTGACTTTGATTCTGATCTTTTAAACCATGATGATGGGAGAGGGAATGTAGATGAGGGGATAAAATGGAGATAATCAAGATAATAAGGTTAGGCGGGTCTTGAGTCCATTCACATGTGAGCAAGGTTCAAAATTTCGATTTTGGTGGATTTTTTGCCATGAGGATTTATGGAAATTTTGGGGAAATTTCGCTAGAATGTTTCAAAATATTGGAAACTTTACGAAATTTTCGAAGTGAACTGTTATGAAAATTCCAATCTATGTTGAGCATGATTACAGACTCACGACTCAAATAACTATATGAAGCATTTAATTTATGTGCAAACAAACCATATAAATAAAAAAATGACTACTATTCATTTTTATAGACAAATGACTACCAAACATGTCAAATTGTATGATTTCTTCACCTAATTCTTCGTCTTAAATTAGTAATTATGTAAACAAACTTTATATAATAAAGTTATACAATAGTTTCCATAGTACATATCTAATTTATGCATACATACTCAAAAAATCAATTATAAAAATAAATATTTTATCATTTTTAAAAAGAAATCATTTTAATTATTTTATAAACAAAAATTAAACAATATTGTTAATAGAAAGGTTTCAAGTGGAGCTATTATTTTTGGTCTAGAATCAACAAATCGAAACACATATCAAACAATAGATTTAAGATGGGTATAGTTCATGCATAATAAATCCCGTCGAAAGTATTGATAGCAGCAAAACTTTGCCGTCAATGTTTCACTAATATCGACGTAGTTTCGGTGACATTTCAAAGAAATTTTGGAATTTTTGTATTCCCCTTGTATTTCATTTCACTAACCCTTGAAGTGGGGAAATTTCAACAAAATTTCGAAAAATTTTACTGAAATTTTGAACCATGCATGTGAGCAGTTCCTTGATGTTGCTATGCAAGATTCCGACCAAGGTGTAAAACATCCAAGTCAAGTATCAACCCCAGCTTGTGATGAAAATTTCTGAAAGGAAGAGCAAGCAATATTACAGGCAGCAAATTAATAAATGACAGTAATCATCCAGAAATTTTGACGTAACTGATGAAAGGGTTTCATTCACAAGCCAATAGCTCTTTCTAATTCATTTCTTGTAAAGTTGATTCAGGAAAATCAATAGCATAGATGAAGTAAATTCTTGTGAAGTTTTTAACTTGAAATAGCAGCAGTCTAAAAAGAACTGTGCAAGCTTCCCATGTAAGGTTGCAAATACATCTTCTCATTAGCAAAGTGATTAAATGAATAACAGTGGTTCAACTAAGAAATATTAAATAATCCTATAAAGGCCTATATGAATGCCAATACCATACTAGAATCAAGGCCACAGCAAATTTTATCTTGAGAATTTAGATAATAAGCAAGAAGCTTCTCCACCACAGCTTTCTCATCCTCAGCTGTTAGACGCTCCCCATCCATATACCCGGCAGCAAGTAGATCTGTCAAAGAAGTAAGAGATCATTTGAAAGGTTCCAGGATACTGCACAGCACCAAATATTACTTCTTCAACTCACATGGTATTATTTTCTTTTTATCATTATAACAGTAATTGGTCCTTGACAATGGGGGTGCAACCCTAAGTTGTGAACAACCGTAATAAAAACTGCATTATTGCCCAATATTACAGTGTGGCTAAAAGCCCCTTTGGGAGATCCCACAGCATCGTTATATTTAAGGATTAATAAATCATCATGTCTACAAGTGTGCTTATCAAAAAAACTATGACATGTGCATACAAGCAGTATTCTACAATAAAAACTAAGCCAAAGAGACATGTATTGATGAATCAGATTCTTATTGTCGAGATAATTTTTTCGAATACTCATATTCATTTATGTCATCCTCAAAATTGCACATGAACAAGGAGCCTTCTCCAACTATCTACTCTACTGTGACTCAGGAATAATACTACTTACTTGTGTTAACTAAGAGTTAACATTTGACTATAACAGAAACTTCTTTTCAAGTATATCCTATGCATTTTTAAGAAGCAATATCATGAAAATCTCTAAAGATGAGAAATATGGAAACCTCGAGTCTTATAGACTATATTTGTAACTTGGCAACAGAATGAAACCCCCCTCAATACTCAACAAGGCCTTCACCCAACTTTTGGGGGTCAGCTACAAAATCCTGATCTGTCATTCCACTCTATAGGGCCATATCTTCCTTATAAAATTATAAGTTGTTAGGTCTTTTCTCACGGCTTCAACCAAAGTCCTTTTTTTCCTTCCCCTTGTCCTTTCAGGGCCTTCAACCTGCACCATATCTAATGTAGGACCTTTTGAGTTATGCAGTACAACTGAACTAAGTCTGAGCCAAATTGAAAGAACGAATATAGTTTATGGGTGCTGTAATGAATTCAGGAAGGTTTAAGTTATAGAAAGTGAAACAGCGTAAGGGTTTGCTAGAAATTTGCACCAAAGGTAAGGGGCAGAGGAGACAAGATAATATGGAATTAAAAAGGAAAGCAATTAGGGCTGGCTGATGTTCCTGGTTTTGCTAATGCAGCAGAAAATCTATTAACAAAAAGGAAGGATTACGGTTATATATGTTAGGGTAGGAATTTTAAGATGGGGCTGCAAAGGATTGGTTGGATAGGTAAAAAAAAAAGCATACAGTTAGGGTAGGAAGATCTTCACAGTTTACATGGTTTCTTAGGGTATTCTAATGATGGATTTTAGGATTTAAAAGAGGATTAGAGAGAGGAGAGATTTGAGGGACTGTAATAACAATATTCTATTGCTGTAAATATATCAGAAGAAAAATAATAAAAAATTATTCAAAGAATGAGAAGAAAGGAGAAGTGAGAATAAGAAGATCAAGCAGAGAAAAGAATGCTGTGAATAATGACTTGTGAACAGTAACTCGAGATGAAGAAGATATAAGAAGAGGGAAGAGAAAGATCAAGAGAGAAAACTAATCAAGGGGACACCAAGGGTTTCCCACATTGGAGCTACTTTACACAAAAGAACTGCTTTATTTCAATTCCAAAGTAATAACAAAAAATACTCATTACAAGCCTATATATAAAACTGGACAACCACTTTATCAATGCCAATTCTTATTATGACCCCCAATTGGAAACTAAGTAGAAGTTTAAAAAGTCAAACCTCTCTTATTTCCAAACATCCCATAGAACCAAATAAACTTGAACAAGACTTAAACCCACCCAATTACAAAATAAGGTCCAAACATGAGCCTACACCAAACCTAGCACAAAATCTAAATTTACCGAAATTCCCTATGACCAATTAAAAAAGATGAAAATTAAGTTAAACTCAAACAGTAACCTATCTACCCAAATTAATACAACTGTCCCCCATAGTTTGAACTTCTCTTCGACATGAGATGGGTGGTAGATCCCAAAGGTAAACCTATGTGGAGCCCATAGCCAAGAAACCCCTTAAACCCTCTTTTGGGTTGCTATTTCCATAGAAGCTGATACTTGTCAAGCCATGTCATGGAGTCACTCCCTGTCACCAGTGCAATCATTGGCCCTCATTACACATGATCAAACCATCTAAATCAACTTTCCCTCATCATTTATAGGTGCCAACCCTAAGCCTCCACAAATACATTCATTTCTAATCTTATCCTTTCTAGTCATGCCACCATCCATCTCAACATCCTCAACTCAGCCAGTGTAGCCAAGATAGGTAGGTGATGCCTAACATTTGGCTTCCTATGGTGATTCATGAAATAAATGATAAATAAGCATTGAGCAGAAGGCCAAGATTAAACAATATAATATACCAGAGGAGGTCCCATTGTGTATGTTGTTTGCTGCTGATATAATTTTGATTAATCAAAAGGTCTTAAGATAAGCATCGCTAAAACAAAATATATTGAAATACGAGTTAGAATTAGAGTATGCATGAAGAAATGGAAAGGTGCCTCCAGAGAGTTGTGTAATTAATAAATACAATTGAAAATTTTTATAAGATGGGCTACAAGAACAGCCATGCAAGATGGAGCGGAATGTCAAGCAAGCAAGAAACAATACATAACATAGAATGGGTGTAGCTGAGATATGGATATTTAGATGGATGAGTGGCAAGACTGGAAATGATGGAAGCAGAAATGAATACATCCACAAGAGCTTAGGGGGAGCACCAATAGGTGACAAGATAAAAGAAAATTGTCTGAGATGATTCAGTCAAGTGCAACAAAAAACAACTGCACCAGTGAGGACTAGTACGGTGCAAGTTGAAGCTGTTAAATGCCAAAAGCAACTTACCTTAGGGTAAAGAAACATAGAGTGCTAATGATTTAACAGAAGATATGGTCCTAGATAACATGGAATTCCAGAACAAGATTTGTGTAGCCAACCCCAAGTGGTTCATATAAGACATTATTGAGTTGAGTTGTATACAATTTAGCTCAACTCAACAAAGCATTAGCCCACCTACTTAAAATTGGCTACACAAATCTTGTTCCTTCATTACACTCTACCTTGTGTCACATCTTCAAATTTACGTCATAAGCCTTCATGTCTTTTCTCACTACTCCAACCCAAGTTCTTTTCAGCCACTCCTTGTACTTTGGAGCCTCCCACTTGCACCATATCACTCCACATTGATGTAGTGATTGGTCTTCTTTGCACCTGACCAAACCATCTCAGTTGATATTCCCTCATCTTGTCACCCATTGGTGCTACTCCTATAGTCCCACAAATGCAGTCATTTATGATTTATCATTTTTAGCCTCGTCATTCTACCATCCCAACAACCTCATCTCATCTACAATCATCCTGTGTATGTATTTTTTCTTGGTTGCCCAACATTCTACTCCAAAAAGTATGCTAGTTTTATAGCACTTTTCAAAAAAAAAAAAAATTCCCATAGGTATGTGCATTAATCACACAAAACTCTAGAAGAACCTTTCCACTTCATACACCACACATCAATCAAAAAATAAAATCAAATAATTCTATGGGCGGCATCCTCTTCAATCTCTCCCTTCTTATAGATGATTAAACCAAAATAGTGAAAAAATAGCTTGGGCCTATCTCATGGCCATCAATCTTAACTATTCCATTGTTTATATTCCTATCTTTACAAAAAATTGCACACAGTATAAATCTTTAGGCTCCATGAATATAGTGATAATTGAGGTGAGAGAAGGGAATGTTGTCCAAGTTGTGATGGACAACGAGAATGCCTTTTTAAGCTATAGGAGAGATGTTGATGGCAACGAGGGAGCACTTGTTGGAACCCCTATGTAGCTCATTGTATTGACCAAATGTTATGGTTTCAAAGATCGGCTGAGTTAAAATCTGACCCGTGATCTGATCAGGATTGACCGAGACCCGATCCAGAGCTCTTTAACCAAGCTTGATGTTGGAGGACATCAAGAAGGTAGGATGTGAAAGAAAGCCTATTGAAAGCTAAGCATTGCATATGATAAGTTCAAAATATCAATCAGTATGTATGATAGGAAGAAGAAAAAAACACTTGTTGAAGAGGTATTTGATATCATATTCACCGAGTCCATCTAGACTAAAACCAAACAGGCTTACAGGGTGATGAAGCCTTTGGTATAGGTGTTGAAGGAGGTGAAGGAGGACAACAATGCGAATTTGCCTATTATTTATGATAAAGAATGGAAGTTGGTCATTAGAGCAATAGTTCACCATTGGAAAGGTTATTGGAAAATTAACGATGCAATGTGGAATAATCAGCTCCACAATGACTTGCATGCAGCAGGTAATGTTTCAATTTAATTAGAATATTTTATTAATATTAACAGTTAAAAGCAAGATTTTCAACATGTTTTAATGGTATGTTTTGTAAATTCCTTGATGTAGGATGTACCCAAAAAATAACGTGCAGAAACAAAGAAAACCAAGAACAGAATTTAGGGACACCCAAATCTCTTTAACTTTTAAAAGAATTCTAAAGAATGAAGGATGGATCGAGTAAGAGAGTTTATGAAGAATAGAGTCAAGAAAGAATGAGACAAGATGGGGAAAGGGGCTGTTTTAGGGTTTCTGGAATTTCAGCACAGAATCATGAAATTACCAAAAATAACCCTGATCGTGTGTCAGAATTTTATGAAAATTTACGGGGTGTTAGATTACTATCTTATGTATCACCATACAAAATCTCATAAGATTCTGATGTATTTAGGTACATAAAAATATAAACTTTCAAATCTGGAGAATTCTTTAAACAAGAGACCAGAAAATAGGGAAAAAAAGATTGATCAAGAACTAGACCAAATCAAATGGGAATCAAGAAGAAATTTAGGGGTTAGAATGGGGACACAAGGAGAGAAAATCCTTAAAAAGAAACTAGAGAAAATGGGAAAAATAGGGAGGCAATTTTGACATTAATGGTACCCAGAAAATCTGTTAAAATCAAGAATAGACTCTATAAGTACTAAAAGCTCAGAATCTTTATAGTAGATCAATAAGGGAGTTTAAGGGATATAAAGAGGTAGAAGAAGAGGAAGAAAACCTGTTGAAATAGAGCAAGAAATCTTGTCTTATGAGGCCTGCAATTTGCTTGATAACAACTCCAAGAACCAATCTTGATATATGTGATTTGCAGCACCAATCTTCCACAGCTTTGATTCTTGAAAGTGTAGATAGAATAACAGCAAGGAAATAAGAGAGTGATATAGGAAAACATTAGAATAAAGTAAAAGAAGAAGAAGATTAGGGGATGGGAGCCTCACGGCTACAACCGAAGAAGAGGAAAGAAGATATAATAGGCCTAGGGAGACCCACGGCATCACCATAGGAAGGAGAGGATAACACCACTACACATGGTTTCTAAACCAATTATTTATTTCAAATTCATCAGCTACTCTATTACATGTGAAGCCCTTTATATAGGCTTCTGAACATAAAAAAGAAAAAAAAAAGAAATCATATTCTAAGTAGGACACTTACCAAACTTAAAACTTCTAAAACACTATTTTTGTCACTCACTGGTACCCCTTTAGTGATTTGGCCATAAATCTCCCAAATCACCTCGGATTTGCGCATTATTAGTCTCTTTTGAAAGGTAACTGAATAACCCTTCTAAAAACACCAAGAGCTAGCAAAAAAGAAAAGTTTCAACCTATAAAAACTTGGGCTAAAAGTAGGATACCGGATTACCCTAAATCCTTGAATTAACATGGAATTAAAAACCACACTATTGACCTTAACTACAAAATGATCCCCATTTAGAAACGACCCTAAACCACCTTAAACAACTTAATTCACAGCTACTACATCTCTGAATTACTCTAAATAAACCACACAATACACATGTAATCTAACCCTCTTGTGTAGGGATACATCCAATAGCCGCTTTATGTTATCCACATCATTCTCCCGGAGTGGGGAGAAATTTGACCTTAAATTTTGATGCAGCCACTTTTCATCACAACTCCCACTTGTAAATTTGTCTGGACTTCGCAAAAGTGGTGGTGATTGTGGTGGAGGACCAAGTATTGACTTCTTGCACGAACTCGACCACTTATGTCTCTTCCTTGTCTTGGCCTTGGGCTTCTTCCAGACTTTAATCTTGGACTCAAATGGAACATCCTTCTGGATCTTGGGGTCAAACTTCTGATCTTGAACTGAAGAAGACACAAGAAGAAGATCATGGATTGATGTCGAAGAAGAAGATACAACAAATCTGGCTCGTTCCGTTTCTTATTTAGCTTTGAATCTTGCTCGTCCATTATGCTAAGCACTAAGAAATTTGTACTGAAATTCTTTTCACTGCCCTTCAATTTCATCAAGTCTATTTAGAACAACATCACGTTGGCGTTGGAGAATCAAGCAAAGCCATTTACCAAACCAAATATTTTGCTTTGCCCAATACAAATTCCTTTCCACAACTTCAAGTTCAAATCTAATGCAATCTTCTGATAGATAATCTAGCATTTCCTCATAATGATGCCGAAACCACGAGTGTCACAACACCGATCAGATGGTTGTACAATGGGCCTAGGTCTCTGGCGGAATGATCCCTGCACAACAAAGCCAAAGAACTGTGATACCAACAAAGTGCCGGCCTCAAGCTCTCCGACGATCAAGTCAGGTACAGGTGGTGGTAGAATATGAGGCTCCAATTAGGGCTAATTTTTCTCATACCTGGTGTGCTGACTGTTGCCCTTATTTATAGGCCCATGTAATGGCATATCAGGCAAGATTCTGCCCACATTGATCATGGCACCCTCCTGATCTTTCCGTTTTTAATTAGTTAATCGTAGTGGCCCTTTCCAACTTTGTCTCTTCTCAATTTGTTAGGCAAACTGTAGAGAATATTCTTTTTTGTAACAACTTCTAAATTGTTCTTATCTTCAAGTATAGAAGATACGAACAGTTGTCGATGAAATGACTTCCTTTTTTGGTGTCGGGATATTCAGGATTCAGGTCACGCCCCAGGGTTGAACAATAGAACCATTCTTCAGTGGCCTTATTATCCTTCGGGTCACTACCGCAGGGATCTGGTGGTCATAGGGACTCGGTAGGTTTTCTCAATGAGAACCTCCCGAGTGAGTCTCATTAGGGTGAACTTCCCAAGTGAGTCTCATTAGGGTCGGGTTTCATAGGTTTACAGGGGTCTCAATATTTCTCCCTATCAGTTGTCCCCCTTATTCTCGAGTCATGGATTATCTGACTCGGGAATGTGCATTGTTTTTTACCGTTACTATCCATTTCGGCACACACTTGTTTGCTTTTCTATTTATCGAGGCTGCATTAATTGAGGGCAAGCGTTATGATGGCTTTGCATTTAATGGGCCTTGGCAGCCGAAGGGGCATGCCTATGCCAATTATGGGTCATGTCGAGCGTCATGTCTTGTGCGAATCTCAATGCCATCGAACGGTCATTTTAAACCTCGTATTGATTTTGAGATTCGAGCGTCGCTTTATCCCCCAGGGTAATTATAATATCCCCCGGATGGGCGACACGTGTAGGGTCAAGGATTGAGGGCTTTGCCTATAAACCCCAACCCAAGTAGGCTTTGTGCATTTTGTTTGTCGTTTTTTGTTTTTTCTTGCTCTTTCTTTTCTCTTTTTTTATATAACTGTTTTTTAACCTCGGGTCTATTATGTTGCACAGCCAGGAAGCCAGACAAGAGGTTCTTAGCACAGGCCAAAACAGCCGGCCAGGGAGTCACAGTCTCCCTATAGAAAAGGAAGAGGCATCTAATTCGAGGGGAGCCCTCTCAATCTAAAGCCCAGCCCTCGACACTATCCAAATCTCTGAGATAGCCCCAGCCCCAATCCCTAAGACCTCCATTCCCATCGTGGATTTGGAGGTTGAGACCACTAGGTCTCCTTCCCGCCTTATAGTAGGGGGCGATGTGGCGGCTCCACCCGAGGCCGCTACCACTATGGTCGGGTGCACGGCGACCTCTTTCCCCCAAGCGACCCTGATTCCCGATGTGGCTGCTACTTGAACGCTTTCTTCGTCTGCCCCCTACAGGGGTCAATCCTCGACTAGGCCTTCATCCTGGTTGTCAAAGTTAGGCCCCAAGGTGAATTATATCATCAGGGGAATCCCACCCAGGGACTTCGAGTCTCTAAAGGCCCCCACTTCATCTGCCCTACACCACGAGATGGTCTATTATTCGGCCAAGGTAACTTTTCCCCCTTTAATATTTGTCCTTCTTATTTTATCTTTATTTTTATTTTCTTTTTGTGTAGTTTGTATTTTACTGACTCGTTGGTGATCTTGCAGACCATGGTCATAATGGCGGCTTCTATTCAAAGGTTCAAGACTAGCGAGAAAATCCGAGGTGAATTCCAGAGCCGGCTTGATAAAACCACCCAGGAACTAGGGGTTATTTGTGATAGCGCCGAGGCCGAGATTAGGGCACTAAGGGAAAGAGCTCGTGTGGGTGGAGGGGACTAGTGCAAACATAACCGCACAGGCTTATGAGGGTGAGGCCCGAATCCGTGAGCTGACTCGGCATCTGTAGTCGGCCGAGGAGGAAATCACCTGGGCCAAGTCTAAGCTCGGGTCCGAAATGATTCATCGCCTCGAGGTGGAGGGGTCACTTTCCACGACCTTGGAGCAAATGGTGGAAAAGAAGTTGATTGAGGCTCTTGCCCTTGCCCAGATTCAAGTAGAGGAGGAGAGGGAACGGGTCGTCGACGTTGCGGTTACAGAGTACTTGGCGTCTGAGGCCTTTCAGGTCATGAAGGCCGGGTGCTACCTCGACGGCTTCAAAGGTTTCAGGAAGCTAGCTACTGAGACCTTCCCGAACCTGAACTTCTTGGCCTTCAACCCCGAGAAGGAAGAAGAGGAAGATGGTGAGGGAGAAAAAGGAGAAACAGAAAAAGAGGCCGAGGGTACTGAAGCTGTACTCCCAGGAGATGCCATCTCAAGGGC
>JAOXJP010122084.1:0-13828 GCA_025762735.1 Platanus orientalis | reverse complement strand
CTCATGGCCTTTTGGTTATATAAGAAGCAACAAACAAGGTATGTTCTTAACCTTTGATTTATTTCAATTCATTTACACTAGATGACTTGTCTAACTACAAATCATTTTATGTGTAGGAGATATTCAGAGACCATAGTTGTAAGATGGTGGTGTAGCTGTTCTAGTTATGAAGCTTTATGCAAAAGGGTAAATGATTAATGACTTTATACTTGATACTTGAGGACTTTGGGTTATGTATTATATTGAGATAACTTAATTCACTTAGTCTAAATTGTATATATATGTGTGTGTGATGAATGTAAATGGTGGATGGATACGAAGCTGTCTGGTAGACAATGATGATGTGGTGGACATAGGATATATTTAGAGTGTCTTTTCATCATTGTGGACTATTAGGTTATTGAAAAAGTGACATGGGAATCATTATTCATCCCCAGTGGGTCCATATTACAACTGTTATACTGCCAAAATTTTGGCAGAAATGGCATGTGGATACCCTGCTTAGTCTCAATAAAATGAGATAAAAGCAATGGGTGAGACCAATAAATTGATAAATCAAATTGACCATTAGACTGTAACAGGTTTAGAGTAGAAAACCGCGAAAGCAGATGAGGTGGAGTGCCTAACACCTTTCCCAATTCATAAACGAATAACTTACTTTAGAATCTTTGGGAGTTGACTAGTTTAAGTGTGGAGTCAGACATTTCAAACCCTTTTTCAAAACTTAAACTTGTTTTGTTTTCAAAACTAATGTCCAGTAACATCATTAAAAAGACTGGTGGCGACTCCAAGTCATGTGGGATAAATCCTATGATAGGTAAGCCTCTTTTTAAAGGGATTTATCTATCGTGCGAAAAATGAGGCCCACACAATGCATCTTTGCCGAAAAGGTTTTGGGTGGAGATAAATTAAGGCATCACTCTTGAGCATTGATTTTGAACTTGAGGGATGAGCAATACATCTTTGTTGAAAAGGTTTTGGGTGAAAATGAATTAAGCATCACTCCTTAGCAACTTGAGCATGAGTGATGCACAATGCATCTTTGCCAAAAAGAGTTTGGTCAGAGATGAATTAAGCATCACTCTTGAGCATTGAACTTGAGCTTGAGTGATGCGCAATGCATCTTTATAGAAAATATTTGGGCGAAGATGAATTAAGCATCACTCTCGAGCATTAACTTTGAGCTTAAGTGATAGACAATGCATATTTTCCAAAAAGGTTTTGGGTAGAGATGAATTAAGCATCACTCTTGAGCATTGATTTTGAATTTGAGGGATGTGCAATGCATCTTTGCCAAAAATATATAGGCGGAGATGAATTAAACATCACTCCTAAGCATTAATTTTGAACTTGAGGGATGCATAATGCATCTTTACTAAAAAAGTTAAGGGCATAGATGAATTAAGCATCACTTATGAGCATTTACTTCGAGCTTCAGTGATGTGTAATGTATCTTTGCCGAAAAAGTTAAGGGTGAAGATGAATTAAGCATCACTCGTGAGCAAAAGATTTGATCTTGAGTGAAGCACAATGCATCTTTACTAAAAAAACTTTTGGACAGAAATGAATTAAGCATCACTCCTAAGCATTTGATTTTTGAACTTGAGGGGTGCTTAATGCATCTTTTCCAAAAAGGTTTTGGGTGGAGGTGAATCATGCATCACACCTAAGCATTTGTTTGAGAGGTGGCACATACCAATTTTAAGAACATGTTGAAGCTTGTCGAGAGATAACCTATATCATCTCTAAAGTGAGAGGGTTTATAAGGAGACAATGCATGTATCAACTCCAATTGCTTGCTAAAGCATGTTCATTGTTGGGAGATGATACATGTTTATATCCATGTGGCCATCGAAGCATGTTATTTGTTGGGAGATGGTGCATGTATCACCTCCAATTGTTTGCGAAAGCGTGAAATTTTCTTAGAGATAATATAGATGGTCACTGACTACTTACTTTGAGCATTGATGTCAAAATAGTCATGTTTGTGCTATGCTTGGTCCAATGGTGGAGATGATTGCCATGGGAGGTCCAATCTAAATCCCTATTACCTCATGACATTTGTGTCAATGTGCTTTGCCAAGATATGATATCATGTGACATGTTGTAGTGAGGTTTTAGGCTCATTGGTTGAGAATGAGATTTGAAAGCCTAAGAAGATATGTGAATGGAGAAGTCTATTGTGTTGCCAATATGTGGGCAGCCCTTGGACCTAGTTTTTCTTGAATAGCATGGAATGTCTGAACTAATCATGTTGGTGGTCATTGATTGTGTTTTTAGAACTCTGTTGTTGACAGTCATGCCCCTAGTGCTCAAAGATCAAGGAGGACTTTACTTATGGGACAAGATATGGCTTGGGTTGTGGGTCTGAATGAAAGGAGTGAAAAGCCCACAAATTAATATTAATTGTCAAGTCTTGTCTCAATTGTTCAATGATGAAAGAAGTCTCAAATTGTAGGACAAAATGTGGCTTGGGACATGGATGCCAATAAAGTGGGATAATAGGCTAAAAAATGTAGCATATATTCATTGGGTTTTTTATTATTCAATATATCATATGATTTGTCTCTTAACTGTCTATGAATGTGAACAATTTGAAAGGCTTGATAGTTAAGCACTGGTTATTCATATATGTTCAAGTTTGTAAATGTCTATATACTTGCAAAATATGATTGAATCTTATTCAAGTTGCCTACATACCCTAGTGTAGGGATCAAGTCAAACATAGTTCATTTGTAAATATCTCTCATCTTTTGAACTTAAAGGTTCAATATTAAGGGTGGATTTTGCAATGAAGTGGTTGAGTGAAAAATACTTCTTTTTTTAGGAGTTTTGCTTTAATGATAACTACTAGAATAAAAGAGGTTTGATGAAAGTCTTATTTGGAAAGGGGTTCATTTGAAAGGTTGGATTGATATTGATGAATGCCTGAACATACTGAATTATATTCATGGGTACCTTTCAAATTGTATATGAGATGGACTGAAAAATAGACTGAGTCTATCATTGTGATAAATATGAGGTTGTACAACTAGGGTTGTAGCAATTGATGTTGTAACAAATTGCTATAGAAGTGAGTCAATATTAGTCATATGAATGTAGTTGAACAATCAAAGGAATTGTGATTTAGAAAAAGAAGCATTTATTATTGGCTCAAAATTGTTGATTAATGATAAGCTTTGAATAGGTCATTTTGAGGATCTTGGTCGGCCAAAGATGACCTCCCATCATTTCAATGAACAATTGAGATTATATTCAACATGGGTTTGATGCACAAAGAATATTGTGTTTAGAAAGAAAAGGCTTTGTATTTTGGCTCAAAATGTTTGACAAGTGGAGAATTGTATATGGGTTCATTTGGGAAACTGATCACCTAAAGATGACCTCCTATCCTTTCTAGGAGCATAAAGAGCACATTGTCGACTATGAAGGTGGATTAATGAAAACACATTATTGGCTGCTAGAATCCTTCATGATTATCAGATGTTTTACTAGACACTTCTTCTTTTCTTTTTTTCTTTTTTTACCCCCATGGCCCTCTCGAGTTTTCCTTGGGACTGAGTTTTTATTTATTTATTTACTTTGTTCTTTTTTTCCTTTGACACTTTTGCAAGTTTTCACTAAGATTAGGTTTCACATGATTGTTGCATTGTAACTACCACTCATGACATCTTAAACGCGTTTCAAAGAAAAGGCTCTACAATAATTAGCCAATACTGCTTATTGGTGCTAATTGCTGGATGTGGCTAGGTTTTCAAAAAGGGTGCCTTAGTCAATAAACAGAATGAAGTTGGTCACTTAGTCAATAATTCTCCATTGAAAAAGGTTTTTTATTTTATTTTTATAATTAGTAATGAAGGTGTAACAATTAACTTCCCAATGACTTTCATATAGCCGATAGTATTTCAATTGAATTGTAGCATTTCATTTAATGTTAAACACTTGATTTTAAATATATTTTATTGATATGATATTTTATTCCTAAATGCAACAATCAAATATAGCACTAATATGTTAGAGTACCTTAGACTAAGATGTTAATTAAAGAGAGTGATCTAGAGACTAGAGCCAAATTTAGAGACTTAAAATTTTTGGTTATGAGAGAAGTAAATTATTATTGTTAACATGCTATATATGTTACTTGAGATATGACTATTGCTATTTTCTATTCTTAATTGTGTATATATTAAGAAACTTGAGGAGAGTTTGATACAACTCTTATTATTAGGGTAGGTAAAACTAGTCTCCCAAAAATATTTTTGTACAATAAATAGGGTTTTTATGATAATTTTTAGGGAATTTTCCCATACTGGTTCAATATTTTGGCAAAATTGTCAAATAATAAGGTAAAATTAATTAGTGGCCAATTCTGTTTTTTTTTTTTGTGATGTTTAATTACTTTTTTAGCCCTAATAGATTATACGATAAAAAAGGAAACTGAATCCCATTACCATATATTTTGTTATTGCCTTCTTAGACTGGTTTTAACAATCAGCACCTAAAGGTTCCAAAAGGTATTGGCACCTTCAAAAAACAGAACATGACAATGGCACCACATCAAAAAGCCAAAGCAACATTAATTTTTCATTCATTAAGCTCTAAAAACATCATCCCAATACTCACTTCATGCAAAATAAATCTTGAAGATGCCAAGTTGCTAAATTGGTAAAGTCTTGGATGTTCATATCAAAGACCTGATTCAAAACCCTTCTTCACCTCCAAAACACCTATGAAGTTTCTATACAGATTCTCCAAAATAGAGAAGAAGAAATAGTGGAAATGGAAACTAGGAGTAGTGCAAAGATTGAATATGAAAGAGAATAGAAATGGAATAGGAAAGAGAATCAAATAGAGAGAGATTCGTGGGTTAGGGGTATAAAAAGAAAATTTTAAATTTATTAACAATTAACTATCTCATTCTTTCCAATTTTAATCCTTAAAAACCGATTTGCCCACTAATCAATTTTACCTCATTATTTGGCAATTTGATTCGAACCCTAAGAAGTTCGTCAAGTCTCATTCTAAAGCTGCCCAAATCCAGCGGTTTTTGCACAGCACTCAACGTCGTGAAGTCTCTAGATGTCCTTGCATCATTAAATTGTTTATGTTTATAATTTATCCCATAACAAGCCAAGGCATCCGACCACTACACCGAAAGCATGTGGAAGGGGGAGCTAAAGAAAAAAATGGAATTCTCCCATTGGACTAGGTTTAATTACTCAAAATGTAACATCTAACTGCCCCTTTTTTTAAGGTGGAATTCCCCTGTTGAATTAGTTTCCATCATTCCAAATATAAAGCATCTAACTGTCCTTTTTTTTTTTATTTCTTAAGTTAGAATTCTCCCGTTGGACTAATTTCCATCAAGCCCAGATTTTGTGTGCACAAAATCCATGTGCAAGGCATATGCATGGACCAGATGCTAGGCATCAATCAACACCGAAAATTGATTTACACTTTTTTGGGGTGTGCTTATCACTTGTAGGTGCTGATGTGTCCGCAGTTTGTGCATGCTTTGTCCATGCGCATGCCTTGCGCATACATTTTATGGGCACAAAATCTGGCGGTTTCCATCATTCAAAATGTAAAGCATCTGACAACCCTTTTATTTCATTTTATATTTTTTTCAAATAGCTGTCTTGTTAAATTGATTTTATTTTTGCCATGAGAAGCGAAGGCCTCCGGCAACTACACCGAAGCACGAAGCATACGGAAAGATAGCTGAAGTAAAGTTGGAATTCTCCCGTTGGACTAGTTTCCGTCAACGCCAAACAAGATTCCCGACAAGTGTGTCCCTACTAAGGCGTGTCAATTGATAAATTGGTACTGGTATTAAAGTAACAATATTGGCCTTTCTTTTTTTGGGACAGCAGGAAGCTCATTAGCCTCGGCTGGAACTGGGTGGAAATGGGGTAGAAAGAACACTTGGAAATTCAGGCGGCTGTAACGCGGTTTGAATACAGTTTCAAACCTATATAATTAATTAGTTTTTGCACGTAATTTCGCCACGCATAAACAATTGAACTGCTTGTACTAGGGAGAACAAGAGCTCTCCATCTATCTCTGCACTACATGGCGTCATATGCCCATCCTTCTTCTTCTTCTTCAGGACGGGTGTACCATGTGTTTTTGAACTTCAGGGGCGTTGACACTCGCAAGAAATTCACCGGCCACCTTTACAGTGCTCTACACAGTAAAGGAGTTCGTACCTTTAAAGACAGTGAAGAACTGCACATCGGAAGAAAGATCGAACCGGCACTCTACACAGCAATCCAACAGTCCAGTATCTCAATCCCCATCTTCTCCAAAGATTATGCTTCTAGCAAATACTGCCTCCAAGAACTTACTAAGATACTTCATTGCTACAAAACGAGCTACCAAATCGTTCTGCCCATTTTTTTAGATATCGAACCATCGGAGGTCCGGAATCAGACTGGGAGTTTTCGGGAAGCCTTTCAGAAACACAACAAGGATTTCAAGCCAGAGATTGTCGATGAGTGGAGGGAAGCTTTAAGAGAAGTAGGGAAATTAAAGGGATGGGTTCTGAAGGAAGTTGAAAACGGGTAATAGTCCATGTCCTTGATTTAAAAAAGAAATTCACTTTTATCTTTATTTTATTTGTATTATCAGTAAGATCCCATTTACCACCGAAATTTAACACATTTTAAGTTTCACCTTCATGCACCTAACTGGTAATGATTGTGATTTTTCCTTCTGACATGAATTTTCATTTGCAGGGATGAATCAAAACTAGTTCAATTAGTTGTTGAAAGGGTTTTGAGTGAACTGAATAACACCCCCTGGATTGTTGCCAAATACCCAGTTGGGATCGACTCCCGTGTAGAATATATATTGTCTTTATTAAGTGTTGAATCCCCAGATCCCCAACTTGTGGGGATCTGTGGTATGGGCGGAATTGGAAAGACAACTCTCGCCAAAGCTGTCTACAATCGAATTTTTAAAAAATTTTATGGCAGTAGTTTTCTTTCAGATATTAGAGAGCAAGCTTCAAAAGACAGGGGTCTAACTTGTTTGCAGCAACAACTTCTCAATGATATCTTAGGAAAACAAAACAATTCCATAAGACATGTTGATGAAGGATCAAAAGTGATAGAAGAAAGACTCCAAGAAAAAAAGGTTCTTGTTATTCTTGATGACGTGGATCACCGTATCCAACTAAATGCATTGGCCGGTGAGCTAAGTTGGTTTGGTCATGGAAGTAGGATCATAATAACAACTAGAGATGAACAGGTTCTAAAAGAGGGTCAAGTCAATAACAATAGAATCTACAAGCCAGAAGGATTGGATGACAATCAATCTCTTCAACTCTTTAGCATGCATGCCTTTCGCAGAGACGGACCTCTTGAGGACTATATACAACTCTCTATAAAAGTGGTAAGCTATGCGGGAGGACTGCCCTTAACTCTTGAGGTGTTGGGTTCTTTTTTAGGTGGCATGAGAGGAAAAAAAGAATGGGAAAGTACGTTGCATAAATTGAACGAATTTCCTCATAAAGAAGTTCAGAAAACGTTGAAGATAAGTTATGATGCACTAGATGATAACGAGAAAGCCATATTTCTTGGCATTGCATGTTTTTTCATTGGAATGGATAAAGAAATTGCAATGTATATTTGGAAAGGTTGTGGCTTTTACCCAAACATAGAACTCAACGTACTCATTCGAAAGTCCCTAATAAGGATTGATGACAACAATGAACTAAGAATGCATGATCAGCTTAGAGATATGGGAAGGCGAATTGTTTGTGAACAAAGCCCTAAAGAGCCTGAGAAGCGTAGTAGATTGTGGTCTCGTGAAGAAGTCATTGAGGTATTAGAAGAGCACAAGGTAAGAGCTAGATGCATTAATCTTTTATTGTTGTTTTACATAACCAAAATCCTAATAAAGAAAGAGCCAATATGAAGTGCATGAGAACCAAGCTTAAGAAATTTAACATTCTTGTTTGAGAATAAGACCATACGTCTGGATTTCTTGTGTACTTCAGAATATGGTTTAATTTTTGTATTCTTTTTTGTTTAATCTTTTTTCTTTTGTTAGGGAACTCGAAAGGTTGAAGGCATCCTCCTTGACTACTCTATGTGGAGTGACATCCTCCCCTATTCAAAAGGTTGGCAAAAGGATCGTTTTAGGATAAACGACTTTGCAATGATGTCCAAACTAAGATTGCTCCAGGTTAATGGTGTGGGCTTAAAGGGAAACATTGAGCATCTTCCTTCAAGCTTAAGATGGCTATGTTGGCAAAGATGTCCTATGAAAAGTTTATCATCCAACTTTTATCTAAAGAAACTTGTTGTTCTTGACTTATCAGACAGCAAATTTAGTCAAGCATGGAATAATGGGTTTGAAAATAAGGTATAGTATTTCTAAATTTTTCTCCATTTGATTTCCATGTGGTAAACTAATATTTTGCAATTACTTTGTTGATTCACAGCGTTTTGAATATCTGAAAGTTCTTAATCTCAGCCGTTGTTTCTATCTAGCCGAATCTCCCAATTTCTCAGGATTCCCACGGCTAGAGAGATTGATTCTTAAACAATGCTGGGCATTGGTTGATTTACATGAATCCATCGGGCAACTCAAGACACTTGTTTACTTGGATCTGACTGAGTGTGTCAAACTCGTGAGAATCCCAAGGAGTATTTGTATGTTGCATTCTCTTGAAGAACTCTTTCTCACTAGCAGTGTACTACTCGATGAGTTTGAGGGGATTATGAGAGTGATGGACCTCCAGTCGCATTCGTCACGGCCTGTAGGACCCAAGCCTATTTCAGGACCACCAATAATTCTTAAGTCCATGGGGAGATTAAAATCATTGGTTCGGCTCGATTTGGTTGGCACTTCGATTGAAGAGATACCTAATGCTATTGGACTGTTAAAGAACCTTGAGAGATTACGTATAAACTACTGTAGACGTCTTAGATCTCTCCCAGAGCTTCCCTCGAGTTTAATCTACCTTGATGCTATGGGGTGCAAATCATTGGAAGAAGTACCAGATTTGTCAAACTTGAAAAATTTATGGACATTATGTCTTAAAGATTGTCGGAGACTAGCTAAAATTCTAGGGCTTGAGGGAGTGGAATCCTTAAACGATTTGGATGTGACTGGTTGTGTCACTCTCACAAATACTATGAGGAAAGTGCTTGTCCAGGTGCTTTCTCTGTCTTTCTCTTCCCAACTCTCATGGATATATATCGAAGAATCCTCATTTCAAATATGTTTCATGCTGAATATTATTAATTAGTTGCTCAAGGTACTAATGATGGGTCATTTATCTCTTACAGGATGTCCTCAACAGTCAATCATTTTCTTTTTGTGAAAGTTATCGGATTGGTGACGAAGAGATCAACAACAAGGAGATGAGTCTATGCCTTGTTTTCGAATTAGAAGAAGAGGTACAATACGCACTAGTTAACGGCATTCTAGATATTAAAGCTTGTATCCATAGGGATGGTAAGAGAATCAATTGTTTGAGTGATCTACAAATCAATGGCATTCAAATGAACCGTCGAGAAATAACCTACATCTACCATTTCCAAGGGCTTAATTGGTTTGCCTTTCCATTGAAAAGTAAAGATGAAATTGTGATTGAGGAAATAGAATGGAATGGAATCTCCCCGCCATCGAAATTGAAACATTTTGGGCTCTCGTTAAAAGACCGGGAACGTATACAACAACCAGTTATCCCACATTCTTTTGCTGATATGGTAAAAGATGTCTACAACTGGTTAAATGACACTTTTTTTAGAACAACTGGATAAGATGGTTGAAGGTTTCTTCAACCTGTCATACATTGATGATGGAGGATCGCACTCTCTTCCAGAGCAAGTGGAGGTGAGTGCTAAAATGAAAGATTTCTTCAGCGTGTCATATGTTGGTGGTGGAGAACCAAAACCGCTTTTCGAAGAAGAATGAGAGGATGCACAATGAGCTAATAAGAGATGTCATAATGAAGATGGAGCAGGTCCTAAACAAAGCTGAACTTTGTGACTAGAATCAATTATGGAGAATCTGATGTTTTTGTATGTACTATAATTCTAGTTATAGTGAGTGAAGGATGGTACACTAGACAATATTTGTCTTTCCATTTTATTTTATTTTTGTTGAAAACGAAGGCCATTCAAGCCATTAACAGTTCATTATTTAAATGTTTTCAAATGCTGTTTTCAAAATTGTCTCTCATTTGTTCAGTCCCACGTCAGCTTGAAACTTTTGTTTTAATAATATACTAGCAAATCAACCCGCGCTACTATGGGTCAGTGAATAAGAGAAAAAGTAATAACAATAAATTTTGAATAATTACTAAAAAAACAATTGTTAATACTCAATCATAATACTTGAGAGGAATTCTACTATAAATAATTAAAATTAATGATAATTAGAAAAAATTGCTATATATAGTTTTAACAAATATTTATAATTTAAGAATTATAATTATCCTGATTAGGTGCATAGAGCATGCCATGGAAGATCTACAGTCTTAAGATTTATATAGCCTCATGAATCAATCCACTATTGACCAAAAATAAATAGAAAGATGTATTATATTTGAGATTACAGTAAATTTACCTAACAGTGAAAGAACTCGTGTAAACAAAGGATAAAATAGTAAAAAATAGTGAGGAAAAAATCATAGAGAAAATATATGATTAAAGTGATAAGGAAATACTAGAATATTTTTGTTTAAAAAAATTAAATAAGATAAAAAATATTAAAATAAATTATAAAAAGAGAAATTACATATTTTCATTTGATCCTTGCATAAAGCTTGAGAATGTTAACTCTGCACATGTCGAGAAAAATGTGAAAGAATCGTTTGGGTGGTTAAGAAAAATTAGAATAAAAATATTGAGAATATATAAAGATGGTTCTTTCTATGTTCAAAGTGAGGGGGACTTCTAAACATTTGATAAAAGCTCAAATACCTAAGAGTATTGTGACATAAGTTTTGCACCAATGCATTAGAGTGTTGAAATTCAGACACTACTTCTATAGATTAACAATGAAGAGAAATAACTTTTACTTTTGAAACACAAATAGAAAACATCATTCAAAAGAAAAAAAATAAATCTTATTCAAAATTTTAAATTCAAAACCCAAGAAACCCTCGATGAAAAAGTAATAATATATATTGAAACTTCTAAAAAAGTAAATAAAAAATCACCATTTGTAATCAACATTAACAAGAGAAAGAACTCTTCCTTTTGGAGCACAAATAGAGAACATCATTCAAAAGAAGAAAAAAATAAAATCTTATTCAAAATTTTTAAATTCAGAACCCAAGAAACCCCCGACAAAAAAGTAATAATATATATATTTAAACTTTAAAAAAAGTATAAAAAAAATCAGCATTTGTATTTGACATTAGTACCGGAACCATGGACCAGACCCATTTCTCATCAATTCCAAAATTGATAGCATTAGAATTGATTGGTGCGTATTCTATAGAATCCAACTTGGGTCATCTTCAACTTTAAGAATTTTTAGAAATAAACTCTTTAGAGTTTTGGTTTATGGTTAAAAAGATTTGAAGTTTCTACTAAGAGTTTTAAGGGAGAAAAGATGATTGTCTAATCTTATCTCTCAAATTTTTAATAAGTAAGAGATAATTTAAGGGTCGGGTCATAAATGAGAGATTTTAGGAGACCCTTTGATAGGATATTAAAGAGAGAATTGCTAGAGAGTGTCTATTAAAATATTTCATTAAATTTCAATTGGAGACGAAAAGATGAAGTGGATGACATAAATGCATAATTAAAATAAAAAATAAAGTTTTAAAAGAGGAATATGAAAGACTTCTAACGGGTTTTTATGAAAGAAACAAGTAAAAGAGAGAAATTAAAAACAAATATATTAATAGGTAATTTTCAAAATTAAATATTGATATTCATTATAGATTAATCACTCCTTACATTATCTCATTTCTCTCTCATCTTTCCTTTTAAGCAAATTTTGAATAACCACACCAAATGTAAAAAACAATAATATAGAAGGTTTATTTATAATTTTTAAAATTTAAGAATGGTTTTTATGATAGATCAATCACTCTTTTGTTATCTCATTTCTCTCCCATCTTTTATGTCTAAACAAATTTTGAATAACCATACCAAAAATATTAAAAAATATATTGGTTATAATTGTGAAAGGTTTTCTTATCAAAATATGTAACTTTCAAAAAATAAATAAAATGTATGGAATAAAAATAGAAGAGAGAATACGAACATGTTGAGAAAGAAACTTTGTAAGAGAAGCATGTGTAGGACAACAAAGAGCGCCTAGAATATATATATATATATATATATTGCAATATTTTTAAAAACTAAATTTGCATGACTATGAGGTGATAATTCTTTTAGAACAAAAAGTAAAAAATATATACAAATTATAAGGTATAAAAGGTTTAATTTTAAAAGTAAAAAAGATTTATATGCGTAAATATAAGAAGATATTATATATATATATATATATATATGTGTGTGTGTGTATGTGTGTGTGTGTGTGTGTGTGAAATGTAGAAAGAAGTTAATCTTCCTAATAAGAAAATATTTTTAAATGATATACAACATCAAAATTGTATTTCGTGATGTAACAACAAAATATAAAAAGAAAAATGGTAAGTACATTAAAAGAAATTATTTAATTAGGAATTAAATGGGAGAGAATACACATGTGCACGAGAACATGTATAAAAAAATAAAGCAATGGGGGCTATATATGTGTGGTTGAAGCATGTGTAGGAAGGTAATGAGGGCCTCCAAATCATCACGAGTTGTTTATATATATATATATATATATATAAGATATTCCCCACAAAATTGTCTCTCATTTGTTCAATCCCAAATCAGCTCAGAACTTTTTTGTTTTAACAGTATATAAGATATTCTCCTCTACATACCTTATGTATTTTGAGACTCTCTCTCTCTCACACTTGTAATGCACACCACAAGGGCAAGGAGGCTTGGGTGCAAGGGCCCTTAAGGCGCACTTTGCACTTCACACGTATGCATTAGGATCAATAAATTCCTTTTTGATGGTCCAAATGTGATCTCATGGAATTCGGGTTAGTCGTGACAGAAAGGTCCATACTTGGACTGATGTGTGACTAATTTGAAGTCGTGACTAAGCATGGAACCAGGGGTGCACGACTAACCATGTGTGACGCCATGGCGAGATTGAGGTCCAGTTGCCTCGGTTC
This sequence comes from Platanus orientalis, assembly GCA_025762735.1. NCBI lineage: Eukaryota > Viridiplantae > Streptophyta > Magnoliopsida > Proteales > Platanaceae > Platanus > Platanus orientalis. The sequence goes on along the minus strand of JAOXJP010122084.1, from coordinate 618 downwards.
ACCAAGGGTTGTGACTAAACGGTGTGTAACTAAGGTCCAATTACCTTAGGTTAGGCTCAATAGCGACAGGCCCAAAACGGTGGAATGTAGCATGTGATGCACATAAAGCCCATGTTGCCAACTCAATCGCCCATACCTAAACTTAGTAGAGTCCAGCAAGAGGTGGACATGTCAAGGAGAGTTGGAGTGGGGATAAGCTCATCTTCACTATAAAATGAGCACTTGGGTTCCAAAGTGAGCGACTAAGACATTTGAGTGGGTTGTTAACAGAGTGTAGGGGTGGGCATGGGCTGGGCCGGCCCGAGCTCAGCCAGCAAATTGGCCCAAAAAGGCCCGGCCAGATGCCCAAGCTTTTATTGAGGGCCAGGCTTAGGCTTACCTCAGCCCGGCCCAATGCCCGAACTTTTACATACATAATATATATGTATTATATATAATATACTAATTATTTTAAAATTTCAATAGTATATAGTTTAGTTGATAAAAATTGTTTTTTACAATAAGTATTGGGTTTAAGTCCTAGTGAAATCAATGATTTTTCAAAATAAACAACCCTTAAAATTTAAATATATAGTTTTCTATGCTTTTTTAAAACTAGTAAAATTTTGTAGTTCAATT
>JAOXJP010122073.1:0-13828 GCA_025762735.1 Platanus orientalis | reverse complement strand
TGGTTTGTAATGAACTCATTTAGATTTGCACCGATTTGTGCTTGATAACATTAGTCATTTCATTTTATAGAAAAACCAAAAATGATTTCATTTCTAATTGTAGTTAACAAATCAGTATAAATTTAAATGAGTTCATTACAAACCATCACCTCATGGCTACAAATGCCTTGAGAAACTCAAATGAAATGATTACATTAAGGGTGGCTGCCAAACAAGCTGTTTATTAACTATAATTTTTTTGACAAAGGTTTTTTTTTTTTTTTTTTTGGTATTTTAGATAGATGAGGGGGAAATTATATTTTGACAGATATTCTAGGGATAGTTTTTATAATTAACCATATTTGAAAAACAAAATAACAAATAATTAGGACCAAAGAAGAGAGATGTCATCGGAGTAAAGGACTACTTGACCCAAGCTTGGACAGGAATATCCCTTTTTTTTGTACTTTATTGTATGCATGTAGGTGGGTTAAGCTTAACCTATTGTTATCCCAAGTCTGAACAAGGAGCCAACCTGGCGATCTCTCCTCTCAGACTGAGAGATCTAAATTATTCGAACCGAAGGTGAAATGGTTATGTCAAGATCTAAATTATCATCATTGCAAGCAACAGGGAGCCAAGCTATGCTGATAGGATTTTAGATTGTTGGATCCGTAGGAGCTATATATGAAGATTATTTTGGAAGGAGACACCTCTAATATAATATCATCATCAGCAATGCACGCACGTGCAATGTAGTAGGAATTTTATTTGTTTAAAATAGGCACATTTAAGGTGTGGTGTGTAAGAGGAATAATATGTTATGATTCACTTTGTTCTCTTGATAAATAGTCTTTTGTTTCAGAGATGCAAATAATATTATTATATTTTTTAATGGATAAATTATCATTATAGAATGAATATGATTCATAAACAACTCATATGAAAAAAGTTACTCACTAGCTAAAGAGGTATATACAATTTTAGGCCATCGTTTCGGTTTTTCAAAAAAATAAAGAGAAAAGTTAATAAATGGCATATTTTCTAATGGATGAAAAACATTATGTATAAAATATATTCTCTAATATGATATGTACATTTCTAAGCTATCCTATTGGTTTTTCACCAACATTTGAACCCGATTAACTTGACAAGCATCTTGCAAATGACACACCTATTTGGACCATCTTTTACCTTTGTTTCGACATCCTGACTTTACGTTGGAGTACATGATGCATGTGTTGATAGGATCTTAGTCTCTATTGAGAACATGCTCATTTCCGTTGTTGCTCCCGCTTCCATTCACAATACTCCTAATAGACGATACCACAAGTTTGGCATGCTATTGCTTCAACACCAAGTCCTTATGGCACTTGGAACACAGATTCCTAGTGGCTGCACTCCCAAAGAAGCCACAGTTATTAACACAGAGAATAGGGCCTTGGGGAATTTGGCAACCTATCTCTTCTTGTTCCATTTTTTTTTTTTTTTTTTTTTCCAATTCAGCTGCACCAATCTGAAAAGAGAATGGCAAGAAATCAAGCTAACTCTCCTGTATTTATTATTTTCATGTCAACAGAATAAAAGAAACCGACATACAACAAATGCCCAGAAAAATACTCTATAAGCAAACAGCAGAGATAGACTCTCATTTAAAGGAAACTAACCTTGAAGTAATCATCCATATCAAAAGCTAATTGTATTACATACATTGGAAGAACATTCCATCATTTTCTTTACTCCACCTCTCCACTTCTCAACGTTCATCCTAAGAAAAAGATGTCTTTGTCAAAATTTCTTGCCTTCCTTTTTTAAAGGACCTACAGTATATGGATTGGGAAAACATACATTGAGTGTTCCATATCAAATAATTAAGTAGGAACAAACCAACCTGCAATATACATGTTAGAGTAAACATGAAAGCTTAAAAAAGAAAAAGAAAAATGAAGGTATAAAAACTAAGGTGAACTTACTGTTCCGTGATTATTTTTTGTCCACTCAATCTCATTATAATAAGCCAAGAAGTGATGTTGACTAGATGCAATTGTGAGCCACTTGAGTGCTTTGGTGTATTTCCTCTTACTCTAGCTCCACTCACATATGCATCACCAAGAAGCTCCATCAAGCCTTCAAAACCCAAAACAAGGCCTTAGCATGATCACGCCTCTACCTTCTCAATCTAAACTAGGAAATTTTTTCAAAATTATGTGGCTTTGGCATTATTTTTAATTTTATTTATTTATTATTATTATTTTTTGTGCATGATATTATGCTCTCTAAAATGAAATAAAGAAATGTATTGGTAAGAGGGTATAGAAATTTTGAAATAAAATTATTAAAGCAATAATATATATATATGGTTTTTTTATTTATAATGGTGCCATTTAAACTTTTTAAAGGGTTTTGAGTCGAATGAAAGCCTTGAAAGTCTCTTCTCTACTACTTATGTTAAGCATTACGAAACAAAACTTATTTGTATGATTAAACATAAAGATGATAAGAACTTTGAAAAGAAAGAATTTGTTAAATTATAAGACATACACTACAAGAAAAAATACTTTTGGCAACGCATAAGAGGGTTGCCAAAAGTGTAAAAATGAGTCATCAAAACTTTTTAGTGACTCAAACCACTGTTTCGCCATCATATTACAATAGGTGTGTGACAAAAAGTCTTTGGCAATTCTAGAACTTTAGTCGTCAAAAGTTATTCATCTGTAACGCCAATTTAATCACCAAAAGGTGCCCCTACAGTGTTGCGAAAAGTTATAATGTATCCTACAACATAGAGGTATCAGACTTTTGGTGACGCAAAAAAGGCGTCGCCAAATAAATTTTTAAAAAATTTATATTTTATTATTTAACATTTCACAACTCTATGTGCGTCGCCAAAATGTTTAATTTTTATTTCTTTTTTATTTTTATATTTTTTTGCAACTCAATTGTTGAGTCGCCAAAAACAATTTTTTTTTCTGATATTACTTTCTGCGACAGAATTTGAGTCACCCAAAACCAACCCAAATTGTTCCAAATTAATCAGATATATGAATTTTCTTGGAAACCTGTATGCACTTGTATTCATTCAAACCCAATCTAACCCAAATTGGTCCAAATTCATCAAATTAATATATCCTATGTATTCATAACAAACAAGTATATAATTCAAATCCAAATCCAATCTCAAACATAAACACATAATTCAAAACACATAAAAACCAAACAACCGTTCAAATAAATCCTAAAAGAGTACGAATACGACTATCCAAATATCAAATTCCAAATACAAATGAGTCATGCAAGGGTCCCGTTCCACAAAGCCATCATCGATCTATACAAATAAAAAAACAATCACATTAACATTTTATTAATCAAATTTGAAAGAAAATATAAATGAAAGTACATAAAAAATTATTATCAATGGCATAAAAAATAGCTTACATCCTCACTTTACAAGTAGTGTCTCTTGTATCTTTTTATAAGCAAGAACTGATATTGAGATCCTCATCTATAAAAAAACACTGTCCAATAAAGGTTAGTCCTAAAGCATGAGAACAGTTGGGAAGTGGAACCTTAACAAGCTCATGGTTTCCCTTTAACCTCAGTGAAACCAATGTGCCACATGCTTAAAAATGTTCATCCAACCACTTGATTATGATGCATCTCACCATATTGAAGAGATGCATACTCATTCTTCTAAATAGAGTGCATTCTAATTTAAACAGGGATATGGATTTAGTCTTTAACTACATCATTTTGGCATAACCAATGACATCTAGTTTGGTAGGAAGGTTATGATGTTGTCTATACTGACACAGCTGGCATTGTTATGTGCAATAAGTGGGTATCAATCGCCCATAAGCTATATGTTCCTCCTTTGAAAGAAATAGATGGGCCTGTGGAACAATAAAAGTAGACATCCAACCATTGTATTACATTTCTTACTTTGTCTTTAATTCACTTATCCAAAGTGGATTTAGAATTAAAATTGATTTTCTAATCCTAGTTGGTTAGCAAATAGAATGACTATAGGGTTGCTATTGTTTATTGTCCATAAAATCTATGAAATTACTTTAAGAATTTCACTTGCTTTCAATGTAATTTGATTAGGAGTTGTCAAGAAACCCTTAATAATTTTTATTTTACCAAACATATGACAATTCAACAAGTGCTTGTAAATATGTACTTCCAGAAAATCGCTTATTTTCCATCTAAGCAATGTTAAATGTGGCATTAGAGTAAAGTTCTATTTCTATCTCATTTTTAATTAATGAAAACTTTATCAAAAAGGGAGAAACAAAATACAACAATAATGGGAAGCCAAAGCGAATGAAAAGATAGTCACCTTTTTAAAAGAATTCACAATGCACATGACAACTTGATATGAACCTTTAAAGACTCTTCCAATGTAAGATAAAGAAAATGATTGGAGCCAAAATGAACTACAATCATGAAGTTTATGATTTAAAAATCTATAAGAGAATAGACATATAAAGCAACAGAGAATGTGAGGGCAAGATGAAATCTAATTTTTCTCCTCAAAAAATAAAATCGAAAAACCTACAACACAAAGTCAAAACCTAAATTTTTAAATTGTAAAACATCAAAACAGAAAACGCTTACAAAATAATCATTGCTAATGTTGAAGATATACTTCTTGAAAATCATGAACCCAAAGCCATGGAACACAAGTCCTTGAACAAAATGCAGGAGACATTAGGACCTAGATTTTAGCTAATGTTTCGCAGATCACATAAAGGATCATCTTCTTAATCTACACAATCATTCAGAACTACTTGAACAAAAGCTACTTAGTGTCATTTATTTCATGATTTGTTCATGTGGCTAAGTTTTAAATTCATGTTTCCTATATATGGTTCACCAGTCATTAATAAATGTGTTTGCTACAGTAAGTAATGTATTAAATTAATTATATCATATCACTATGTAAAAGAAAATCAAGGAACATCCATAAAAAAAACAACAAATGGAAGTTGAATGTGGACTTGCTGAGCAATAACTTCTCAATCAGGAAAGGAATATGATGGATTACAATAGCTCTTGTCTAAGTAAAGAGGGTCCACTTTATCACCTCTAAGAGCAGTTGTGATTTGTTCTTCCTTAGTTGTGCCCTCATTGGTTGCTTCCCAACAGAAACCCTCTATACAATGTGTAATCAAATTCACCATGAAATGAATAGATGATGGCACCTTCACATTAAAACAATCATGAATAAATGAACTCCCATTAACATGATGAGAAACCATTAAATATGTACAAATAGGCTCTCAAACCCATTTCCACGAAGGGGTTGGGATAAGAAAAGAAAAATGACAATTTGGTAACATATAAAAAAAGCCAACAGATACCTAAACTTTCATATTAATCAAGTCAACTTTGAGGAGGATAACAAAGTTTGACACACTTGATCAAATCTGCATATGAATCACAAGATCTTTAAAACTTTCAAATTCTAGAAAAATAAAGAAAAAATCCATAAATATATATTAGATTTCCCACCCAATCATAAGAACTATTACACCGATTAATAAAAACTTCATTCCTCTGTTTTAGATACCCTAAAGCTTAAAAAAATAATGATGTCATCGCTATCTCTTCTATCTCTATTGTCACCAAGGTTTGTCTCTTTCGACAAACCATCTCTAATATCTATCCCAAACTCACTTAGAGAGAGAGAGAGAGAGAGTAGAAGTATGGTGCACTTAAAATTTGAAAGAACTTGTAGATATGCTGGTGTGTTCCTCTTCCTTTAAATTATTCAAACTGATCGTGTTGTGTTTTTTATTTGTCTTTTTTTATTGAAATGGCCAGGCTCACTGTTAAGAACTTGTGCTTAAAATATGTGTACAGTTTTGGAAAGGTGACACCTAAGCTAGCAACTAAGTTGGCTTTAGGATATTTGGTGATGGCACGATAAAAAGGGGTTTGAACATATGTTGCCATACATAAAAACTGGTGATGATGATGGTGGATCCATCTGATTGTAGATGAAAACCTATTGGAGGAGGTGTGGGTTCTGGCTGTATCTTATCAAATGCAGCAAGTTCAGCAAATGCAGAGGTCTAGAAAAACTAACATATAATGAAACCCTGACCATCCCATTCTTTTGAAAAGCACCAAAAATTGTAAAAACTAATTAGCCAATTCCAATACATTGTCAAAACTAGTAACACAAGTGGAAGAGTAAAAAGAAACAAAACATTATGAATGTTAGCTCTACCGTTATCAAAGAGCCTATAAAATCCTACTAAAATTAACATCTTAAATCACAATATCGACAAAATAAAGAAAGAAAATTTCAATAACACCAAATCAATCAACTAAAATCACAAAATCATGGAAAATAAAAAGATATTTAAAAGAAATCACATACTTGCCAAACCAAAAGTGTGTGGGAGTGGGTGGGTGCTCAAGATTAGGGAGTTTTCATATATACGAATCCAACATACCTTTATATACTAAATTGGGGAAACTTGGTTATTTCCAAATTTGTGAAAGAAAAATCAAATCCAAAATGGAAAGGCAAAGAACGAAAAGAAAGAGAGAGAGAGAGAGAGAGAGAGAGAAACTTGAAAAATATATATCGTAAAAAAAACAACATTTAAAAAATGAGAGGCAGGGAACCTTTTGAATCATGCCCTTGAACACCTACAAAACAAAAGAAAGGAGAAACTGTTAGATATCAAAAGAATCGGAGATGAGATGAAAAATCCTATAAATCTCAAAACCTTTTCATTGAGGAGAGAGCGAGAGAGGAATTCTGATTGATAGAGAGACGAAGGTTCTAGAAAAAATAATAAATAAATAAATGATGGGGATCAAGAGACGGGAATAAGAAAGGGAAAGAACGAAGAGAGAGAACCTTGAAAATTTTAAAAATAAAAATTCAAAACAATGTAAACACGCCAAATGACATTTACTGTAGTGTCAGACCCTTTGCTTTCAAAAATAATTAAAAAACTCATGAAATGGTGAAAAAAGAAACAAAGAAGTCTGAACCATTTTATTTATCAAGGTGTGCAAAGGGAGAGAATAACTGATTTTGAATAAGCATTTGGTTTTAGAGATATTAGTGTGGAATGGGTTCTCGGGATCAAACCCGGACTTGACATTGTTAGGTAATTAAGAGTAGTGAAGAAAACCAAGGGCCTGAGAGAGGAAGAATCCTATCTAAATCAGGAGCGGGGTTTGAATCATCTGCATTTCAAACAAAGAAAAATCTAGCCCATTTCAATAACCAGACAAAGCAATACCCCTAAAAGAGTATACTCCTCTTGGTTATCATAAATTGGATTGCAATCGATATCATAGACTTCAAAGGGTATGAATGGCAGAATCAGTAAAATGTTTTAGTGAACCAAAAGGAAAAAAGCCTTTGAAGAATTGTGTAAAATAACAGACTAAATTTCAAATGTCAAGTGGTTTACATGGAGTTGTGTCGCTTCAGCAAGAGTTTGGACATAAATTACAAATATGTGAAAATCAAAGGTCTAACACAAAACATGTCTATAATGAATGAGAACTTTTTTTGGGATTGGATTAAATATTTGGTATTGTACAATCATTTCCATTGAAAATCAGTTATTGTAGCTTTGTATAAATTTGCATTTGTGCTAAAATTTGTTATCATGCACCTATTTCTATTATATATTACTATTGACATTTATTTGAAGAGGACTAATCCAAAAATTATCACTCCATCAAAATATCAAGCATGGAATAGAACTTCATCGAATTGACAAAGATAAGACTCAATCAAAACTATACAAATCCTTAACCATACCAAAATTTTAGTCAATATCTTACATAGTTAACTTTGAGAATCCATGTTAAAAGGCAATTCAGTAGGCTTAGTCAACTCCTCATTCAAGTGTGGATTTTATGAAGTATGTTTAAGATTGAAGATACTTAGTAAACTCAAGATGTAGTTCAAGTGACCTATGCACAGAACATAGAGCAACAAAAATCAAGGTATGATAAAATAAATGGACATATTATTAATTATCCACATAAAAAAGGCCATCTAATATAAACATACTTTCCATTTAAAGAATGCAACAGGACATGATAATCATGTAATGAGCGTAAAGATCTTCAAAATAATTTGATAGTCAACAACTACAACCACTTCTAGATACCAACCAAAATGGTAGTACGTACAGAAGATGGCATACCAACCAGAAGTTCAGTCCCATTGAAATTCTCCACCAATATGCTACGGTAAGCGAAACGGTGTTACTTGAGGTTAGTCCCATCCAAGTTCTCTACTAATGCGTGAGAGTAAGCTAAATGTCTCCATAGCATATGATATCCCTGTGCATTAAAAATTCTGGTGGATGTCTTCTTTACCAATGTATTCCAATTGATCTTCACACTGAAAACTGAGTAACTTCTTGAAGTAAAACAGTTATTGTCGTCGCCATTTACCTGTTGGTTAAGAAAACCACATTACCATAACCACCACATATGTTAAGTATCGACAAATTGACAAATTAACTAAAAATTTAAAAATGATGACCTGATCTCATTGACTCAACATTCGTTTGAATCAACTTGACAATAGAACCCCGAAATAGTACAAATTTTCCATATAAAAAAACCCTTAAATCGCAAAATATTTGAAAAAAAAAGTTAAGAGAGGATTATAAATCTTGCAATAGTCGATAATACTGATTAAACGATGACTAGTCGCTTGGTTGTAGAAGACGTGTTTTCGACATCAAGTTTGAGAAGAGGAATGGTAAGACTCAAGAAAGAGCGAAATAGGGGGATTAGGGCTTGGGGAGGAAGAAGAGAGGAGAGATGAGGGTTAGGGTTCCCCGGTCAGAAATATGAAAAGAAGAAAAAAATGCACACACATAGAATGAAAAAGAAAAAAGAAAAAGAAAACCCTAATAAAACATATAAGTAAAAGAGGGAGATGTTGGAAAAGAAATACCAAAAAAAATACATGTAAGTTTAGATCTTCCATCATCGCCTATCCGAAATGGACTGATCACCGATGAAAACTCCCTCATTGGCAATGGAAATCATCCTTGTCGGGGGCGTTAGGGGAGGACGATTTAGGGGAGAAAGGTGAAGTGAGGAAGATAGGCATACATGATAGAAGACTCTAGAGTCTTAGAATGAGAAAAAAACAAAAACAAAAAACAAAAAACAAAAAAATTTGGTGAGGCGATTCATGTGGAGGTCGGTGGAGATTAAAAAATAAAAAAATAAGGACAAACTTGAACATGTGTCGAACAAAAAAATCTAACAAGAAAAAATTCAAAAAAACCACAAAAAGTCCAGTAGCCAGATCCCTTACTTTCTTATATATAATAGATATAGATACTTTTATAATTATACATAGGATTAAAAGTTTTTTCAGGGTTCCTACATTTATTAGTATTATAGATTAATATCAAATTAATGTAATTTAATATATCACACTTGTAGTGACGTAGATAGCCACATCGCCAATGATATCACAACACTACTTTTACTTTCAGCGACACCGAGGATCATGTTACCATCAAGCATACACTTTCCATAACCCGAATCATAACGTCGCCATTGAAATTTTATTTTCGGCAATGCAGAAGGCTACGTTGCCATTGAGCAATCACTTTCCGCGATACAAATCATAATGTCGCCAATGAATTTTTTACTTTCGACGACGTAGAAGGCCACATCGCCATTGAGCATACACTTTCCACGACCAAATCATAACGTTGCCAATGAATATTTGAGCTTTCGTGAAGAAACAATTAATTACGTCGCCAAAATGTGCCACTTTAAGCAACATAATCTAGCTTTTATCGCCAATTGGTGGCTTTCAGCAACTAAATCTTGTTTGTGTCACCAAGAGGAATCGCCAAAGATGCAATTTGTTGTAATGTAACAGTGGGAGAATGTATGAACATGTTCATGGGAAACTCCTCATCCTCCAAGGTCATTGGGAAAGGCACAGTGTAGCTGCGCTTCACCTTTGGGAAGACAGTTGCTCTCAAAGAAGTCCTATAAGTCCTTGACATTAGGAAAAACCTCATCTTTGGATCGTTATTAAGAAATCATGGATTCAGGTTGGTGTTCGAGTTTGACAAGTTTATACTCACCAAGAATTATATGTTTATAGGAAAAGGGTTTGCCACTTCTAGGATGTTCAAAATGAATGTTATAAATGAAATGCCTTCTACTTCTGCTTGATTGAGTATTATGAATTATGGCCTAGTAGATTAAGTCATGTTCATTATAACAAGGTCAAACACATGGCTAATCTGAAACTCATTAACAATCTCTCAAATACAAATAATAAGAAATGCATTATATGTAACAAATGCAAAGTCACATACACTCCATTCAAAAGTGTTCAAAGAACATTAAGCTTGCTAGACGTAATACACACTGACATCTACGAGATGACGGACACACTCTTAGAAGAGAGAAAAGATACATATAACCTTCATCGATGATGCTTTAAAATACACCTATATGTACCTATTAAGAATCAAGGATGAAGCATTTGAGAAGTTCCAATCTTAAAGGCTGAATTCAAAAATCTCCTCAACTTGAAGATTAAGGTTTTAAGATTAGGACTTAGAATTCATAAAATTATGTGAAGATTATGAAATCCACAGGGAGACATCAACACCTTACACGTCACAACAAAACATAATTACGGAAAAAAAAGAACTGCACCTGACTAAGATGGTTAATAATATGTTGATCAGCTTTGGATCATGCTTCAATCTATGGGGTAAAGCACTAATGGTAACTTGCAACATATTAAATCGAGTTTCTCAAAAGAAGCTAGAGACTACTCCATGTGAGACATGAAAAGGAAGGAAGCTTAATTTAAGCTATTTTAGAACCTGGGAATGTTTAGCTCACATAAAATAGCCACACAAGCACACCTCCAAGGTAAGGCCGCGATGAATCGATTGTGCTTTCATTGGATATTCCATGACAATCAAGGCCTATAGATTTCTAAATCTGGAAACTCCATGTTCACACATCATTGTTGAATCCACCAATGTTAAGTTCTTTGTGAATATATTTCCATTCAAGAAACCCTCATAATTAGTGGGGATAAAAGCATCAAACTTAAGGAAGAGAAGCAGAACTACTGAAATAACTCAACCTCTACCTTGAAGGAACATAGGAAAAAGGAAAGAAAATGACTTTTGTCCTAACTTCTCAATATGCATTGCTGAGGGAGATCCGCTATCCTATGATGAAGCTATGAGATCACATGATACAATTTTTTTGGAAGGAAGCAGTTAATGATGAAATGCATTCCATAATATCAAACAACACATGGACTCTAGTGGATCTCTTACAAGGGTGTAAAGCAATTGGTTGCTAGTGGATATTCAGAAAAAAGATTAAACCTGATGGAATAGTTGAGAAATATAAGGCCGTTTATTGGTTGAAGGGTTCAAAGAAAATAAAGACTTCAACTACTTTAATACCTATGCCCCTATTGCAAGATCTCGACTATCAGGTTGCTCTTGGTCGTGGCCTTAATAAAGAAACTAATCATACATCAGATGAATGTAAAGACCTCCTTCCTGAATGATCAAATAGAAGAAGAAATTTGCATAAATCAATTAGAAGGATTCATAATATTTGGACAAGAGAAAAAGGTGTGCAAACTAATAAGACCTCTATACGGACTGAAACAAGTGCCTAAACAATGGAAAGACAAGTTTAGATAGACTCTCATTGGCAATGGATTCACATCCAATGAATGAGACATTTGTATTTACTCTAAGACCAAAGGAGACTCATGTGTAATCATTAGTTTATACGTAAAAGATATGCTCATCTTCGAAACCAATATATATTTTGTTAAAGACATAAAGAGGTTCCGTTCATTAGTGTTTGACGTGAAAGACCTAGGGGTTGCTGAAATGATTTTTGGAATCAAAATCATCAGGGATGATAACGGTATTGTGATCTCACAATCCAATTACATTGAAAAGGTTCTCAAGAAGTTTGAGATGCTTGAATCCAACCCAACACCTATCCCGGAGAATCCTAACTTAAAGTTGATGAACAACACAAAGAATCGCATATCATAATATAAATACTGACAGATAATCGGGTGCTTAATGTACGTCATGTACTACACCCTACCTGACATCGCCTTTGTAATAGAGATGTTGAGTAGATACATGAGCAACCCAAGTAGTATGCATCGTAATGCATTGTATACAGTTTTACGGTACTTGAAAGGAACTATGAACTATGGAATTCTCTACGGTAAGTATCTTGTTGTTATCGAAGGGCACAATGATGCTACCTAGAACTCAAATCTAAATGATTCCAAATCAGTGACTGTTTGGATTTTCACATTAAAAGAAGTGTAATCTCCTAATAATTCAGAAGACAAATGTGTTTGACCCATTTTCCATAAATCAGAGCTTGTTGCTTTGTCATCAGCAAGACAAGAAGTAGAATAGTTGAGAAACGTTTTGGTAAACGTATCAATATGAGACAAGCTTATGCTGATAATAACCATTTATTGTAATAATTAAGTTGCCATATTTAAAGCTGACAACAAGAATTACAATGAAAAATCCAAGACCATATACCTGAAGCACAATCATGTGAAGAGTTTTATCACTAACGGCACCATGGCTGTATAGTATGTAAAGTTCAAAGTAAACTTAGCTGATTCACTATTAAAAGGCCTAAGCAAGGAGTTAACCTCTACTACATCAAGGGGAATGTGACTAATAAACTTGTAAAGTGAAATTGACAAGATACCCAACCTAATTGGTCAAGGTTTAATGAGAAACCAACTTGACTATAAATCAAGTACAATGGGTAAACAAGTTGAACATCACCCACATGTAAGCACAATTTTTATTAAATGAAATATGTCATTTTCTATGGTGATCCTACAAATGAGATTATTTGTCACGTCCTAAAACCTAAACTAGTAGAGCCATGAATTCCTACACGTGACATTAACACATCACTTTACTTTGAATTAAATCATTCTTAACCTACATAATTTTTTTTTCTTTCTTTACATTCATACGTAGCGGAATAATACATCAGTCACTTTTCAATGATCACATAATTAATCACATTCTCATAAGTCTGACCTATATAATCCTATAACTCATAAACCATAATCTTGTGAATAATTCATAAACAATGCCTAACATTTCCATTCAATTTAAATAAATACTTTGATATAATCAAATCCATCCACTGAAACCAAATACTAAAACTCCCTAACTTATTACATTCCTTGAAATTTAAACTAAAATAACTATACTAAAGTAAATAAAGTCTTTAATCCAAATAACATAAATAAACAAATCTCCGATCTCTATCTAAAACCACTACTCTGTGATCTCATCATTATCTATGGTGTCAGATTAGGGTAAGTTTGACATTTTTAGCAAGAAAATAGTAAAGTATAGAAATAGTGGATTAAGTCTTAGCACGATTTCATAACCTAAACAGATACTTTTCTATTTTTAATTCAATATATAAAATAGTTTATAAATCAACCTTATACATTACTAAACATTTAATAAAAATTACAGTTTCATGTACATAACATAAATTAGTGATAACATATACCTTTATATTTATAGAACGGAATGGATCGGATCATATTTTATATCATAGTCAGAATGGAATGGAACAAAACATAACATATATCTGCTATAAAACCAAAATACATAACAATTCGCATCATTTAAACCCCGGTGAGAAGGGTCTAGAGCGTAGCATTTAAAGCCAACTGAGAAGGGTCTAGTTTAGAACATTTAAATACAACTGAGAATGGTCTAGTTCACACTGATTATATCTAGGTGAGAAGGGTTATTAC
>JAOXJP010122063.1:0-13828 GCA_025762735.1 Platanus orientalis | reverse complement strand
AGTGCCTTTTGGGCTGTAATAAGGTTTCTTTGACTGATTCATTTGTGTCTGGAACATCTGAAAAGATTTTTCCAGGAGTGACTAACCTTCTAGGGTTCTGGTTGGCTCTTCTTAAGCTGAGGGTATTCAAAGTCCTGCCTTTTAATAACTGTTATACTGACCTAATACCATCACATGACTCGAGACAAAATTTGGGTGCTTACACATGGTTGGAAGTGAAACTTACCAAATTAGGGAAGAACTCCTTCTATCTATTTCAAAACTCCCTAAGTGTCTCTAACTCTTTTTATTTTGATGTAAAATAGACTATTAAGATTTCTTTAACTTATATTTAGGGTTTTGGGTCGAGTTGGGAGAGTCTCACACTCCCCAAAATGAAGAAAAAATGATTCTTCTATAAAAATAACAATCTAGGTCATTTGAATCAAACCTAGATCAATCCAATACTATTTGAGTACTTTTCTAAGACTCAAGAGGTCTTGGATCGAACTAGGAAGTTTGGATCGATCTAAACAGGTTTTTCTCAGCTTTACCCTCTTGTACTAAAATGATCATAATTCTCTTTAAACAACTCAGAATCAATCGCCGTTTGTTGTGTTGGAAAATGGACTTCAAGGCCTTTCCAACAAGGTATGAATTTCCCTCTAATTCACTCAGTATTTGTGTCAATGGGATTGGAACATTGCCCTAGAGTTGTGGACCTATCAACACAGACACCTTGTGGGAAAATGGGTATAACTTCATCTAGGAAACCCGTAATTATCCACTATTTATTTTTTTGGAAAGTAGACTCCTAGATATTTCCATCAAGGTATGGCATGACCTATAATTCTTTCAAGATTTATGTCAGTGGGCCCACAAAGGTATCCTAAATGTGAAATTAGGATAACTTTCAAACTTGATAGGTTCAAAACTCAACTTGGGTCTTACACATCTAACTTGGTCCAATGGATTCCTAAACCTATGGTCTATTTAAATATATGAAAGGAAAATTTGCCCTTATGGAATAAAATTACAATTTTTCCCTTTTGTACAAAGAGGGGCATTATAATGGTTAACTTGTAATTGCCAACTGCATAATCCTGAATAATGTGGTGACAATACCAGTAATAATAGGTAGGGCTGTAAACTGAGTGAATCCGAAGCAGATATAGACACATCCACATTCAATTCATTTAAAATATTCATCTATTCAAGTTTACATCCAATATTCAACAAATGTTTAAAATTGGAATTTGCATTTGATTCATTTAACTTAGTTGAATTTGGATGCAAATCCGGATATTCGAATGAAAAAAAAAAACTCACCATCTTCTGTTTGCTGATCCAGCTGTTTAAAGAAACCTTTTGGAAAAAAAAAACAAGGAACTCTATTCATTTAAAGAACTTTGACAAGGAGAAAAACATTTTAAAGAAATAGAATCCTAATCGGTTGGTGAAGAAGAAGAAGAGAGAAAAGAAGAGGAAATAAGAATAATGGAGAAAAGAGGAGGAAAAGGAGAAGAAGGAAGAAGAAGAAGAATGAGAACTTACATGTTCTTGTCACCATTGTCAGATGCCCATCAGATGCCAAAGCCACCTCTTACTTCCAATCTCTCTCCCTCATGGTTTTAAAAGTCAGCCGATTTCATTCTGGATCAGCCTATCTAGATCAGAATCAGCTAGGTCTGGTCCAATTTAGTGGCTTGAATCATTTTATGTAATGGATCAGCTAATTCAGAGCAGGAATCAACCAATCCAGGTGCGGATTGGCTGATCTATGACTGGAATCACCGATCTAGTTTGGATCAAGCGATCCGATCTGCAACCAGATCTACCGACCCACACTAGGATCGTTCAATCCATTTATTAAAAAAAAAAACCTCTTTCATCTTCTATTTTCTTTTCTCAAATCTATTTTGCTTCAGATTTTTTTTCCAAAATCTGCTTAATATCACTTTTACTTACTACTACATGCAAGATTTGAAGATCAAAATGACATTGTTGGGGAGATTTTGAAAGATCAAAACCTAAATAAATAAATAAAAGGTTTCTGTCAAGAACACTCAAATATAAGATTCGAACCCTTTTCAATTGTTTTTTTTTTTTGGAAAAAAAACTAAGTTCTATGTGTTCTTTTTAGAGATCTTATTTTGGTGAAAAATCCCAAAAATATATAAAATAAATAAAAAATAAATATGTATTGAAGGTATGATGTAAGGTATGTTAGATTTGTGGGTTTGGCATCAAAACCCATTGATTTAAAGATAGAAAAGATTTTTTTGGGAAAATTTTATAATTAATTATTTAAATATTCCAAAAAAAATTTAAAAATGAGGTAAAAAGATATCATTTTGCATAAATCATAATAGATTTATGACTTTGAAAATAAATGTAAGCAAATGGTCTTAATATTTTTTGTACAAATGTTGTTTTTTATTGTTTTATATTTTTTGAAAATGAAAAAAAAATAAAGATTCTTAAAAAGTTCAAAATAAGTTTTCATTCTAATTAATATGAAAAAATAGTTATGTGAATTTGGATCTAAAGTATTTAATGTATTGTTTAGCTCTAAATTCAAAAACTTTGATAAAAAAATTCTCTTTTACTATTATCATTTTTTTGGTAAAGTCTTTTATTGTTATTAAATGTAGAAAATTGAAAACCAATATTTATGTTCCTAAATGTAGATAACTAAAAAAGATTCAATTCTAATTATTTTGAAAATATAATTACGTATGAATTTGGATCTAAAGTATGCAATATATTGTTGATTCCAAATTCACTTTGATTTTTTTTTCTTAAATGTAGAAAAATAGTAATAAATGTGATTGTTATTTATTTATTTTACAAATGGCTTCAAAATCATCAAGTGGTAGTGGTACGGGTAGACAGATGTTGGTTGGAAATATTGTGAAGCATTATCTACAAATAAGAAGGTGCATTGTAAGTTTTGTGAAAAAGTGATTGATGGGGGTGTGTTTAGGCTGAAACAACACCTTGTACACAAAAAGGTCAGGTGTTATTTTTCCTTGAAGTTCTAAAGGAAATTATGCTATTTATGCAAAATCATTTATGTAAAGGCAAAGAACTAAAGGATATTGAGGCCAAAAGAAGAGCAATGATATATGAGGGGGTGAGGTGGAAAGATGAAGAAGATGAATATGCACGAGCTGTGTATGGTGAAGAGAATATTGATGATATAGAGATTGAAGATCTTAAAAGGGAATACTAATAAGAGAGTAGAAGAATTTTTGAGTTTGAGGAGATGTGCAAAAATTCAGTGTCTAGCCCTTACACAGGTATGAGAAGGTGGGGATCATAGACACAATATCATCCTGGGGTAGTTCATGCCACAATCTTAGGCAAACTGCTAGTATTAGGAAGAAACGAATTTTAGAAGTCTACATCTAGATGGAAAGATTTAGACCCATCTACACTGTGAAAAGAGGGTGCTAAGCAGAAGTGATTGAAACATATGTTTAGTAAGAAGAGGATTAATGCAGTGGGGAGTGACATATGTAAACAGATGTTACATGTTACTGTGCCTTTTAATGCACTCTAGACCTATTTTTTCAGAAGATGGTTGACACTATTGCAAAGGCTAGACCTAGGATTAGAGCTCTTACCCTTATTAGGTGAGCGTCTAATTTCTACAGCAAGTAGTTGATGAATTGAAGAATTATATCAAAGGACTAAGAAAGAGTTGGAAAAGTGGGGATGCACCATCATGTGTGATGGATAGATGACCAAAACTAGAAAATCACTAGCTAATTTTATGGTGTACTCTAATCATCATATGATCTTCCATAAGTTAGTGGACACTACGAGCCACTCTTAAATGAAAGAGTATATTTTTAGACTTAAGGACAAATTTGTGGATGAGATAAGGGAGGAGAATGTTGTCCAAATCATGATGGATAATGAAGCTACCTTTAAGGCTATAAGGTAATTGCTTATTGCAAAGAGACAACATTTATATTTGACCCCTTGTGTAGCACACTATAGTGACTTGATATTAGAGGATATTAAAAAGATGGACAAAATAAAAAAAGAAAATACAAAAGGCTAGAAAAAACTACATCCATTATCTATAATAGTATGATAGCAATCAATAAAATGTGAATACACGACAGGTCCTGATCTCTTATGCCCTAGGATTACTAGATTCGCCAGTGAGCACGTGGCAATAGAGATCATTCTTAGACATAAGTAAGCTCTCCAACGTTGTTTTATTGATGAAGATTTCAGAAAGTCATTGGGAGAGAGATAAAAAGGAAAAAATAGTTTTTGAAGACGTCTACAATATCGTACCTATGAACGAATTTTGGGTGAAGGAAAAAATTGTTTACAAGGCGATGGAGCCTTTAGTGAAGGTTTTAAAGGTAGTAGACCAAGATAACGAGCCAATTATGCTAGTTATTTACGAAGCAATGCATAGGATAAAATTAGCTCTTTAGGATACTTTGTGTAGTCCCATAAAGTATATAAAATTTATTGACTCAATGTGGAATAGAACACTTCACAATGACTTGCACGTAATTGGTAAGATTTTGAAAACATTATTTTATATGTATTATTTACTGAATAATTCAACTTTATTATTATTTTTATGTTCTAAATTTATCAATTTTGAATGATAGTTTACTTTATTAATCCAAAATTTCAATATCAAGACAATTTAGTAGACAATGATGAAATATGGTGTGACACAAAAAGGGTTTTAATGAGATTAAAACAAGATGCAATCATAAGACAAGTAAGTTGTCTTATTCCATATTTGCATTTATAGTTAATAGAGATGTGCATATTGTATTAGATGTTATACTTTTCAATTGATTTTTCCATCTTAAATATTTATAGGTTAAATCATTCAATAAGGCCTGAGGAGAATTAGGTAGTAGTCTTGTGGAGCAAGCTTGAGAGACATGTCAATTAGGTATATATGATATTAAATAAACATTAGTTTTTAATGTTGAAAGTTGAATATAATAGAATATGATCTAATGATTCTAATAAGTATAATATTCTTTTTCTTCACAGTTGATTGGTAGAATTTATATGGAGAGTATTCCCAAGTTGAGAAATATTACCATGAGAATCCTTAATCAGATGTGCTCATCTTCAGGTTGCGAAAGGAATTAGAATACATTCTCACGAATTTACACTCAGCCAAGAAATCGTGTCGAGATGAAGAACTTACATCACCTTGTTTTTTTGCATTACAACATGAAGTTGAAGATTTGTAATTTAGTTGATAGGACTATAGATGAGTACTAAAATCTTACTGATCTGAATCATATTTTTTTTAAAAATGACTCGATAAACACTTAGATTCATGAGGTTAAAGAACCAGGGTTTGGTGAACAAGATACAGGTAGGCTTAAGAGAGCATTAGAGAAAAAGGGACACAAGTGGGTAATGGGTAATAGGAGTAGGATTCAAGATGAAGATTACAATGATATATACAATGAGATGCATGCATAATTTTATTCTAATTACATTTTAGGAGTTAATGAGGAGGGTGCTGAGGATATACAATGTTGGTACTGCAACTACAGTAGGAACTACTATTGGAGATGATGATGATGATACTGGTGTTGTTAATACTTTTGGTGTGGTGTTGATTCTAAACCTTGCGGTTTTACAAAGTATGAAGACTACCATATATCTAATCAAGACTTAAATCATGGCGTTCGACCACAACAACGGTTTAGGAAAGGCAAAGAGACCCAAGATCATGATAGTAGTAGACATGTCACGCCTCAAAACCACACGCCAATGGGACCACGGATTTCAAGGTGTGACAGTAAACTTCCATAATCATTAACTTATAACTTGGATGTTTATGCCCATCCTTTTTTATACATTCCAACCTGTTTATTCAATTACAGAGGAAGACTTTCAACATTAAGCCATTACTATCATAACCACCAATTTAAAGACCCACATCCAATATACCTACAAGTATGTCTAATAAGTCTAACATTAATTTATTAAACTAAATAATCAAACCACAATAAAATAGTCATGTCTCTGAAATAAAAGTGTTGATTACAACTTAAATAAATCAAAATATAAATGCTGAAAATAAATAAGTCTATTTCTAATAAACAAAAATAAACTTAAACTAAACAATGCAAATGAAACTAAGTAAATCATGAACTCATAGCAGTCTATCCATCACTCCTCATAAAAAATACCTATGAAATCCTGCTATTCACTTGAAAAATAGGTCCCATCAAGACAAAGTAAACACGATATATAGCCAATGACATTAGAATGTGATGGGTCAGACAAAGAACAATTTTTTTTACATTTAAAAATCATAAACAACTACGATAATAAGGGCATTATCAATAAACTAATGTATCTATATATTAATAACAATAACAATAATAGAAGAAAAAAAAAGAATTATCTTATATTTAACAACAATAAATCTCATGTCCAATTACATTGCCATTTAAGTCATTAATATCTTTCCTTTAATTCCTTAGTTCTTTCGATTCAATGTGTTTCACTAGGTTTCTTTCAATGTTCACTAGGTTCCGATTATATTCTCTTTTTAATTTTAGGTTTCCACTTGTTCAATAACAATGGGTTCAATAATAGACCTATTTCACCTATTTTTTGTCACCCAGTGATTGGGTACTAATAGCCAATTTCATCATTATTTTGTCACACGGTGATCAGGTACCAATGTTGCACATATTGTTAATCCCAATGTTAGGGGTGCAATAATATGAACATATCAAACCCAGTGCAAGGTTTCATCAATATACCTCTTGATGGTAAGGGGTCCATGTAATCCAATGAGTTCAATGTTCAATGATTTATAATAGGTTCAATAACAATATTTTTAATAATTTAATTAACAATGATTCACTATCAATATTCCAATTTTTTAATTATGTTCTACTAACATTAACAATGGATTCAATAAATTTTACACATACAATTAAATCAATTTGCAGTTCTACAATATTACAATCAAAATATTTATCATGCTTTGAGTCAAAACACAAAAACATAATATCTGACCCTCCTAAGGACAATTCTATGAATAGGCAATTAAAAAAAAACACTTGAACAATTTTGTTTTATCATTAACTTGCTGAAATTTTATATTTTATGTGTATAAATTCAATTTAAACTATAGGTTTCATAAAATTAGGGTTTAACAATTTCAAACAAAAGCCAGGTTCTTGCTTAACCTTGAAAATCCTTTAAAAAATCAATAGGAAAATCATTCAAAACAAGGAACAATGATTTAGAAATTAAATCATGTTGAAAATAATAATATTCAATAGATTAAATTTATTAAAATCAGATCTAAAGAGTTCTAAAACATGGAAAATAGAAAATTCAGAAAACTAGGGTTTTCTTTTAAAAACAATGGAATTTTATCAAATTATAAGTAATAGAACGAATTCTTATAAGTTCTATGAATAAAAAAAAATCAAAAGCTATATATAATGATTACAATATAGATTAACAATAGCTAGGATCGAATTAAAATTTAAAGAACAAAGGAATCTAACACTAGGGTTTAGAATTTAATAAAAACAATAGATTTCATCCAAACATGCAGTAGAAACAATTTCTATGAGTTCTATGAATCAAAACATGTCAAAAATTATGTGTAATGCTTACCTTTAACTCGAATCGATGAAAAATTGCTTTAAATTTGATGTTTTTCAAGTTTTTCTTCAAAATCCCAACTTTTCTTCAAAGATCTCCAAAATCCTTTCTTTTTTCTTCCTTCCTTGATTCTAATAAGTTTCTAGGGTTTTTAGTTTGAGTTTGCAATGTTTTTATAGGGATATGAGGTCTCCAAGTCAAGTTGGGAAACTTTTTCATTCAAAACTTAAAAAAAAACACGATTTTGCATTTAATCACGATTTTCTAACATTTTGAGTTATTTATGATTTTGCCACTAAACTAAAACGACTTTAACTTTCTCTATAGGACTTTGTTTTTCGAACCATTTGTTGCGTTGGACTCTAGATTTCAAGACCTTTTTTTCGATATATTTTTCATAATAAAATTATCAGGTTTATTATTTTTCATCTAATATTAAAGCTCTCTTATATTTTTAAGTTTATAATTTTGTCATAAAAACAAAAATAATAAAAATACATAACAAAAATCTTGGGTATTACATTCTCTCCCTTATAATAAATTCAGCCCCTGAATTTGACTTCTTTTACTTCTTTAATAGATGAGGGTACTTTACTCGCATTTTTGTCTCTCCTTCTCATGTTGCCTCTTCTTGAGTGTGATTACTCCATAGCACCTTTACGTGGTACTACTTTAGATCACAACACCTGCTCTTTTCTATCCAAAATTTGTACTGGTTGCTCTTCATAAGACAAATCCTCTTGTACTTGCAACGGGTCATATTCCAATACATGTGTAGGGTCACGCATATATTTCTGCAACATTGACACGTGGGAGATCCTATGCACATGAGCCAACTTTGGGGGTAAAGGCAACTCATACGCTACAGTTCTAACACGTCTCAATATTTCAAAAGGCCTAATAAATCTTGGACTTAACTTTCCTTTCTTTCCAAATTGCATCATCCCTTTCAACGACGATACTTTCATAAACACATGGTTTCCTACCAAGAACTCCAACTCCTTTTTTTCTCTGATCTGTATAATTTTTTTGACAACTCTGAGCTGAGAGAAGTCTTTCATAGATAATCTAGATCTTTTCTATGATAAGTTGCACTATCTCTGGCCTAAGTAGTTTTTTTTCACTAACCTCTTCCCAACAAAGAGGTGTTCTGCACCTTCCATACAAAACCTCAAAAGGTGTCATCTGAATACTAGATTGATAATTATTGTTGTAGGCAAATTCAATTAAAGGCAAGTGGATGTCCCAACTTCCTTTCAAATCAATTGCATACGCCCACAACATATCCTCAAAATTCACCCTCATTGGTAAGAAATGGGCAGACTTGGTCAATCTGTCCACTATTACCCAAATGGAGTCATATCCCTTATTGTTCTTGGGTAGTCCACTCACGAAATCCATAGTTATATGCTCCCATTCTCATTGTAGTATTTCCAATGGTTGCAATAAGCCAGATGGCTTTTGATGTTTAGCCTTAACCCTTTGACATGTTAAACACTTATAAACAAATTTTGTAATCTCCCTTTTCATATTGTTCCACTAGTACCATTCCTTTAAGTCCTTGTACATTTTGGTACTTCCAGGATGGACTGAATATATTGCATTGTACGCTTCTTCCATAATTTCTCGTTTCAAGTCTAGGTCATTTGGAATGCATAACCTCTTTCCATACCAAAGAGAACCATCATGTTGAATTTAAAAATCTGTCTCTTATCCCTTCAGTACCTCTTCCTTGATTTTCATCAATTGTGAATCCGAACTCTAAGCAGCTTTGATCTTTTCATTAATCATTAGTTGCATTCCCAACTGTTCCATTAAACATGCTACATTATCTACTGATTTGTGGCTCAAAGCATCAGCTACTACATTGGCTTTCTTAGAATGATAAAGGATAGTGCAATCATAATCCTTTATCAATTCTAACATTGTTCTCTGTCTAAGATTCAAGTCCTTCTAACATAACAGATATTTAACACTCTTGTGGTCTGTATAGATCTCACAAGATTCTCCATATAAATAATGTCTCCAGATCTTTAAAGCAAAAACCACTACAACTAATTCCAAATCATGGGTCAGGTAGTTTTGTTCATAAAGTTTCAACTACCTAAATGCATAAGCAATCACCTTTCTGTTCTGTATAAGTACACACCCTAACCATTTTCTAGATGTATCACTGTAAATCACATACCCATCTAATCCTGATGGCAAAGTGAGGACCTGTGCCGAAACCAAACGGTCCTTAAGTTCTTGAAAACTCTTCTCACATTGATTGTTCCAATCAAACTTGGCATTCTTCTAAGTTAGCTTAATCAACGGACCAACTATGCTAGAGAATCCTTCTACAAATCTCCTGTAGTATCCTACTAGGCCAAGAAAACTATGGATCTCATAGACATTCTTTGGTCTAGGCCAAGCAACCACAACTTTAATCTTCTTGGGGTCCACATACATTCTATCCTTTGAAATCACATGTCCCAAGAAAACAACTCTTTCCAACCAAAACTCGCATGTGCTGAACTTGGCATACAACTTATGTTCCCTCAAGGTCTATAAAAACAATCCTTAAGTGTTCTTCCTGTTTCGCTTCACTTTTATAGTATATCAAGATGTCATCTATAAATACTATGATGAACTGGTCCAAACAAGGTAAAAAATTCTTATTCATAAGGTCCATGAATGTAGCCAGTGCATTAGTCAATCCAAACGACATAACTAGAAATTCATAGTGTCTATATCTAGTTCTGAAAGCAGTCTTCAATATATTTTATTTCTTGATTTTAAGTTGGTGATATCTAGACCTAAGATCAATCTTTGAAAATACTCTTGCCCCTTGCAGTTGATCGAAAAAGTCATCTATCCTTGGTAG
Organism: Platanus orientalis; assembly: GCA_025762735.1. NCBI lineage: Eukaryota > Viridiplantae > Streptophyta > Magnoliopsida > Proteales > Platanaceae > Platanus > Platanus orientalis. Next base: position 3,339 of record JAOXJP010122063.1, on the reverse strand, counting down.
GGGATACTTATTCTTTATGGGCACTTTGTTCAGTTGTCTATAGTCTACGCACAATCTTAGACTTCCATCTTTCTTCTTCACAACAAGACCGGTACACCCCATGGTGAAACACTAGGACACACAAAATCTAGGTTAATAAGTTCTTGTAACTGTGCCTTTAATTCTTTAAGTTTAGCTGATGCCATCTAGTAAGGTGCCATAAAGATAGACTTAGCGCCTTCAACCATATCGATGGCAAACTCAATCTCCCTGTCTAGGGATAAGCTAGGAAATTCCTCTAGAAACACATCAACATATTCTTTAACTATAGGAAAGTCTTCTATCTTAGGTTCACTCTTCTGATCATCAGTAATATAGGCATAGTAAGTAGCCAACCAATCCATGCCTAGGATGATGTTAAAGTCTCTAAGTTCTAACACAATCAAGTCTGTTGGTAACTCAATGTCTACTATCCTGATAGGACAAGACTTGTAAACCGACTCTACTATCGTAGACTTTCCAAAAGGTGTAGACACAGTCAAGTTATACTCTAGTGGTGTAGGTGTGGCCTTTAATCGTGTAACAAAACTCATAGAAATAGATGAATGAGTGGATCGTAGATCTATGAGTACTCTAGCATCATGAATATAAATCTAAATAATATCTATCACCATTATATTGGTTGCTTTAGCATCCTCCTCTATTAATACAAAGACACGTCCTTACACCTTCTACCTTGGCTTCCCATCATTAACCTTGACAGCCTAAGTATTCTTCTTCTTAGGGCAATGCTTGATCATATGCCCCGTATATCTACACTTAAAGCAAGCTCTAGCGACCAATTAGTAGGTTCCAGAATGTTTCTTCCCACATCTATCACATGTAGGAATCTCCTACTGTGTCACCATAATGGTCCGCTTCTTTATCACTTGCTTGCTTTTAACCGGTTTCTTAGTAGACTCTTGCGTAGACCTCTTCTTTCCTTGGTCTCTAATCTTAAGCAAGGCTTCGCACTCTTGGTCAACAACCATGGCAGTCTCTACCACATTAGCAAAAGTCGTCAGCCTTGTATCTGCCATCCTGTCTCAGATACTAAGACGTAAGCCTATTTGAAATCTCTTAGCTTTTCTCAATTCATCTCCAGCTATATATGGAGCAAATCTAACTTGCTCCATAAACTTTGCCTTATATTGTAGCATAGTCTTGCTGCCTTGAATGAGTTCCATGAACTCTACCTCCTTCTCATCCCTAATGCTCTGAGGGAAATAGAAATCCCTAATGCTCTGAGGGAAATAGAAATCTCTAAATGCTATCAAAAAGACTCCCCAAGTCAATGGTTCATCTTCCTCCAAAGGCAATGTCCTTTCAGTTGCCCTCCACCAGTGTTCTGCTTTGCCTTGAAGCATGAAAAAATCAAAGGTAACCTTTTGCTCCTCAGTATAGCTTATGACTTTATAAATCTTTTCCATCTACATCAGCCATGCTTTAGCTACTAAAGGATCTGGAGAACCCCTAAAGAAAAGTGGCTTCATTTTCTAAAAATTTTTCAATGCCCTATCTTCATTATCATTGTTTTTGTCTCTAGTGGTCACATGCTGCTAGACTACTTTAGCTAATTCCCTTACCGCTCTCAAGGCTCCAGTAGGGTCAATCTGATCATCTTGAATGAATGCTCTACGTGGAGCCATTGATTTCCTTTAATCCATAAAATAATTAAATATTAGAATCATTCATAAGATCATTTTTATCCTCAAGCATGTTAGACTTTTCACATAAAATCACATAGAATCATATATCAAATATTAATAAACTTCAATCTTAACACATCTTTTAATGTTTAACTATTTGGTCCTTTTAATGTTTAATTTCTAACTCTATGTTTTCCAAATGTTCACTTTCTAGTCCTATACTCTATTCAATTTAAGTTTTGTCTATAGGACCCTTTTTTTCTTTTAAAAACTTGGCTCTGATACCAAACTTGTCATGCCCCGAACCCACATGACAATTAGACTACGGATTTTGAGGTATGATAGGAAACTTCCAGAATCATTCACTTATAACCTGAATGTTTAAACCCATTTATATATATATATATACATTCCAATATATATATATATATATACATTCCAACTTGTTCATTTAATTACAGCGAAAGACTTTCAACATTAAGCCATTACTATCACAACCACCAATTTAAAGAGCCACATCCAATATACCCACAAGTCTGTCCAATAAGTTTGACATTAATTTATTATACTAAATAATCAAATCACTATAAAATAATCATATCTTCAAAATAAAAGTGTTGATCACAACTAAAATAAATTAAAATATAAATGCTAAAAGTAAATAAGTCTTTTTCCAATAAATAGAAATAAACTTAAACTAAACAAAGCAAATAAAAAAAAGTAAATCACGATCTCATAGCGGTCCATCCATCACTCCTCATAAAAAATACCTATGAGATCATGTTCTTCTCTTGAAAAATAGGTCCCGTCAGGACAGAGTAAATACAACACACATGCAATGACAATAGAATGTGATGGGTCAGACAAAGCACGATTTATTTTACATTTAAAAATCAGAAACGATTAAAACAATAAGAGCAATATGAATAAACTAATGTATTTATCTATCAATAACAATAACAATAATAGAAAATAAAGAATTATCTTCTATTTAACAACAATAAGTTTCATGTCCAAATACATTGTCATTTAAGTCATTAATCTCTTCCCTTTAATTCATTAATTCTCTTGATTCAATGTGTTTCACTAAGTTCCTTTTAATGTCCATTATGTTCCAATTAAATTTTCTCTTTAACTTTAGCTTTCCACTTGTCCAATAACGATGGATTCAATAATAGACTTGTTTCACCTATATTTTGTTACCCAGTGATTGGGTACCAATAGCCAATATTTACCATTATTTTGTTACTTGGTGACTAGGTACCAATGTTGCACGTATTGTTAATCTCAATGTTAGGAGCGTGACAATATGCACATATCAAACCTAGTGTAAAGTTCCATCAATATGCCTCTTGATGGTAAGGGGTCCATATAATCTAATGAGTTCATTATTCAATGATTTACAATAGGTTCAATAACAATATTTCTAATAATTTAATTAACAACAATTCACTATCAATATTCCAAATTTTCAATCATGTTCCACTAACGTTAACAATGGATTCAACGAATTCTACATATATAATTAAATCAATTTGTAGTTCTACAATATTATAATCAAAATATTTATCATGCTTTGAGTTAAAAAAAAAAAAAAAAAGCAGGATATCTGATCCTCCTAAAGACAATTCTATGAATAGGCAATTCAAAAATTAAACATAAACAATTTTTT
>JAOXJP010122052.1:0-13828 GCA_025762735.1 Platanus orientalis | reverse complement strand
ATTTCCTTCTTTATAGAATATTTTAGAGCATATCTTAAGTCAATAAAGAGGGGCCCACTAGGCCAAATCGGCAACCCTGTGCTGTCTTCGCGTGCATTGACGAGTTGCTACAGGCTTCCACTATTGAGGATCCCGAGCGACCTTGATCGTTCGAGAAAAGTCGTAGAGACGTTACTTCACCACTGGAGTGATTCGATGACCTTTTGAGGCGGCTAACATTTTTTCTTTCTAGCAAAAAAGTGGCGGCTAGCATGACGACTAAGAAGTCGCATCTCTACTGGATACAGCTAATGTAACCTTACTTTCCTGAGTGCATAATCCATACAAGTCATGGCTGCATTACGGTCTACAGCTTGTGATCATTATTTTGATGATGTTCAAGCCTCGAAGATAAGATTAAGAGGCCAACGGAAAAGCAGATCAATCGGAGGAATAAACTATCAAAGAAGAAATAGCATATTGAAGGTCAAGTATTTATTTATGTTTTTGGTAAGTAGATAGGAGCAAATGTCCTGTCCAGGATTTGGTGTACAGGGGCACCATCCATCCTGGACACAAAATCCTAAACAGGAAATTTGTTCCATTTTCTAACTCCCATTCATTTTATTTTATTGGTACCAGGATACTATCCTGGACACCAAATCCTGGAGAGAACATTTATTTCGTTAAAATTCAATATGGTTACCACTACCACTGGATTTTGCTGGTCATGGATTCAACAATAAGTCCATCCTCTTTTCAGGAGAATATATAAGGATTTAGGACCCAAGATGTTTCGGTAAATCAGAAGGGCCGTCATATGACATAACTTGGAATGGAGATAACTTTCAATCCATGTTATCTCGGGGGATATTCATTTCAAAGATTACTTATTTTGAATTTGACTATTATGTGAGAATGATTACTGTGTGATCATACTCTTGGGAGATTAGCAGTACTAAGACATGACATGAAGTTTATCAAAAAATAAATAAAAAATACATGACATGAAGAGTAAAGTTTACGTCAAGTAATGGGTAGACGAATTGGTATACATATTGTTGATTTATAGCCTGTTTGGCAGCCACTTGTAATATAATCATTTCATTTGAGTTTTTCAAGGTATTTGTAGTGACAACGGGATGGTTTATAATGAACTCATTCAGATTTGCAACTATTTATGCTTAAGAACATAAGTCATTTCATTTTACAGAAAAACCTAAGATGACTTTATAATTGTAGTTAACAAATCAGTGTACATTTAAATGAGTTCATTACAGAACCATCATCTCATGGCTATAAATGCCTTCAGAAGCTCAAATGAAAAGATTACATTACAGGTGGTTGCCAAACGCAATCTTAAAGTTTATTATTATTATTAAAATTATTATAATATGAAGAAGGATATGACCAGCATATTTTTGAAGGCCTTGGTAGATTCCTTGGCTTGGGGCCTTGGTGGACCTAAGCTTGGGCTAGGCTTTTCAGACTAATTGCTTTGGGTTGGCCCAACCCTATGTGCAGCCCTAGTCTACCTATGGCCCCATTGTAGTAATTTCTTAATCAACCTATGATTACACTTAAACGGAGAACTTGTTGAGAATTTAGTCCCTTGGGATAGTGATGAAACCAAAATGGATATTGACTGAAGCAGTGTCCCAAAACCTGGCTCATTATATTGCATTATCTAAAAATGGCGCAACAACGTATCATTTCCTGTCCACCCCTAATATCCAAATCTAGTAACAATGCATAAAACTTTTGGAAGTCACCTTAAAAGTTCCTCTGAAATAGGGTTTGATCTGTCCCACCATCCTTGTTAGGTTCCAACAAGATCACATCTCTTTTATCTCATCTCTTTTAGCGCCTTAAAAAGTGACCTTATAGACCTAACCTCCAGATTGAGAATTATTCATAGGGATTTGAAAGCCAGCAATGTTTTATTAGATTCAGATATAAGCCCCAAATAAAATATCAGACTTTGGTATGGCAAGAATATTTGGAGGGAACCAAAGTCAAGCAAATACAAACCGAGTGGTCGGGACATAGTAAGCATTTTATGTTTTATTTTTTTACTTTATTTGCTACAAAAGAAAATGAAAAATCCACCTAAATGGTTTTGAGGTTCCACAAGATGGGTGATTGTTGGGATTGCAATGGGGCAACCCACCTTGGTAATTGGACTTTGGGGTGGGTATTGTTGGGATTGCAATGCCCTGCTCCATCGCTCTTAAAGGGCTTTTAGGGTTTAAATTATGGCTGGGGTTAATCAGGTTGGATTTGGGTTTGCCAAAACCTATATTTAAACAGACTTGATGCCATCCCTAGGAGTTCAGGATGAATATAAATGCTTTATCCCAATGAAGATGATATATACAACATCAGAAAGGAGTTCTAGTAAATTATAATCAATCTTATCGAATGAGTATAGCTAATTGATCATTTAGTACTTTCAGACTGTTCAGCATAGTACTTCCTTACTAGAGTACATTCACCCATTTGATGATCTTTCATTAGGGTGCAGCCTCTACTACCACCCTAAAAGTCATGGGCACTCCTAAATGGAAGATTATACGAAACATTATTAGAACTTTCAATGAACCTCATTCATTATTTTCCTTATTATTATTTTCTTTTCATATTATGGATGTAGTGGATATGTGTCGACAAAGTACGCAATGGAGGTGCTCTTCTCGACAAAATCTGATGTATTTAGCTTCGGGGTATTACTATTAGAGATTATTAGTGGAAAGAAGAACAATCATTATAATCATGAAGATCCCTGCTTGAATTTGATAGGACACGTAAGTAGACATGTATTTATTAACATTTTAGCTACTAAAAATTTGCACTTCCTAACCTTTTTAGTCAAACGATGTTATGAAAAATTTTCAGGCATGGAACCTATAGAGAGAAAGCAGGGTCTGGGACATAGTTGATTCATCGATGGGTAATTTGTGTCCCTCGCATGAAGTTTTGAGGTGCATCCAAGTTGAGTTCTTATGTGTGCAAGAAAGTGCATCAGATCGGCCAACCATGTCATGTGTTGTTTTCATGTTAGGCAATGAACCAACCATACCTCCACCTAAACGACTTGCTTTTGTTATGAGACAAATACTCAATGATCCAAATTCACTAATACCATTGTAGGATCTTGTTCCATAACTGAGGTGACGATTATTGTGGTTGAAGCTCGATAAAGGTGAAAGCTCTTTTAAGGATTTCTTTTGAGTCATAGACAGTACCACACACTTCCAAGCAATTTATTTGATATATAATAATGATTTATTTTGGATGTAGGTTTCACACAATTTGGTTGCTTACACTACAGCTAAAAAGGCCTTTTACAACATTTAAAAAACGTTGTCTAGAGTTTTAGACAGCGCTTCTTAAACATTGTTTCGAGCTGTGTTAGCAAAGTCGAAACCTTTAGATAGCGAATGCTGTCTAAAGTTAGACAACGTTTTGAAAATGTTGTCTATAATGAGTACTTTAGACATCATTTAATAGTAACTTTAAACAGTGCTTTGAAATCGACGTTTACATCTATTTTTTTTTTTCTTTTTTGTAAAAAAAAGATAAAAAATTGCCATGTTCACGTTTTCTTGTCGGAATTCATTCATAAAGATAAGTCCCCAAAAATTAAAATAATAATAATAATAAAACGTTAGTTCCCTAGACTCCCATCATCAAAGTTAATAACATGGGATTAATTTCCATTTGAACCATACAAAACTACAAAATATCAATATATCTGAAGGTTTCTTTTCCTCACTACAGCAAAATTAGTTTTTAATAGCATACTTTTAGGCTGCGTTTTTATAGTGAATAATATATGGCAAACGATGTGAAAAGGGAAAAAAGGAATATACAGTATTTATAAAACATTGTCTAAACATATGTAGATAGTGTTTTTTAAAAATGATGTATATTTTAGTTTTATACAACATTATTAAATGCTGAATAAAGAAATCGTAATTTTCTGTCATGTGTCTACATGAAAATAACATAGACAGCGTTTCTAAAACACTGTATAAACTTAAATAGACAACATTTCTGTTTATTTTAGATTTATACAATATTTTTAAACACTGAATAAAGAAATCGTAATTTTCCGTCATGTGTCAGTGCAAAAAAAACATAGACAGTGTTTCTGTAATGCTATATAAACTTATATAGACAGCGTTTTCAGAAAACACTATAAATGTTAGATTTATACAACATTTGAAACGGTGTCTTTATAGAAGTTAATTTATCCAACATATAACCCCTGTTTTCATCATTCCCTCCTTTTTTTTCTTTTCGTTTTTTCTCTATACTCCTCTCTTCCGCATTTTCCCCCTTTTTTAAAAATGGGTTTTCTCACCGGTGACACACCACTTTCTCATCGGCGATCGGCAATGAAGTATTGGCCAAGTACTCTCTCTCCCTCTTTCATCTTCTCTCTCTACTTGACACTCTCTCTCTCTCATCATATTTAGTGGGATTCCAGCCAACTAGTGTTAGGGTTTTTATGCAATCTAAAGTATTGTTGAGGAATTTTTGTTTCTTTATTTCATATTTGGTTATAAAACTAGAAGCGCCTATGATTATTAAGACCCCGTTTGGTTGTGATTCTATGTGCCGATTCTTGCCCATAATCGATTCTAGACCCAACTTGAGGTGTTTGGTTTAAATTCTACCAACGATTCTTAACAATCAGAATCAAGAATCGAGCCAAAATCATAATTGTATATTAGATGGATTCTATCGATTCTGATTTTTTATAAAAGAAGCGATTCTCCTTTCACGCTCGCAACAACCGTGCTTATTTTGTTAGGAGGCAAGAGAAGCGAAGAGCTCTTCTCAATGTATGTCTATCTTTCTCTTCTCTCTCGTCTTTCTCCTTCTCTAACTCTCTCTTCTCCAACTTCTTACTCGACCTCTTCTCTTCCAAAAGGAAATTTAGATGAGGCTTTTTTGACACTAGGGATACTACAAAATCAATAAGGAGAGGATAAAAAGAGATCAGTGTCGTATGGTGGTGTGAAGATGTTAGTGAGTTAGTGAAAATGAGTGAGTGAGGAGGACGGAGGAAAGGGAGAGAGAATATGTGTTGTTGGCAGAGCTGTTCGGTGTGTGTGGGTAGCTTTAGTGGAGAAGCCAGAGAGAGTAACAGAGGTCGGGCCTGAGGTCTGTTGCAAATGATAATGGGTTTGAGAGTTAAGGGAGAGTGAGTGGAGAGAAAGGTAATAGAGGAGGGCTGGATTGGTGGAGAGAAAGAACCCCCTTTTGTGTCCATTTTTAGACAAATTTGAGATTGTTTTATAGTTTCTGGTTATGGGTTTTCATTTTAAAGCTAATTTATACTATAATTCGTAAGTATTGATCATAGGTTTTTTTTTAATACTTTCAGGATTTTCATCTTCCCTTATTATTTGTGTTTTTTTTTTTTTTTTTGGCAGTAACTTGTGTGGAATTTGTGGGAACAAAGCTTTGATATTTAGGTTTTCTTGATAACATTGATAACGATTCTAATTTTTCATCATCATCCCACCCTTACAACAAGGGGTGAGAATGTGATTTTTAGCTGATGTTTGTTGATATTTCATAGCTTGCATTTAAGTTCAACTTCGTTCTTTTTTTACACATGCAAACACTTGCATTACATGGTTGTTTTATTACTTAAAATGCATATTTTTGTCTTGCTTTCTTTCATCTCCAAAAGAACCATCTGACTAACAAGTTTTTCCCTGTGTGACTCTTATCCAAATCTGGTCATGGCTAAAAAACTGATTTTTCAAGTCCATTTTCTATGGAAGAAAGGCTACCATTTCTGAAACAAGGGCTACAAATGCTTGTCATATTCCATCAAGTTTGTTGAGCTTGTCTTGAGAATTCTTAAATCCCATAGAGAACCCAAGACATGCTTTGTTGCCACCCCCGCCCCCCCAAAAAAGAAAAAAAAAATGTTTTGCTTGTCATGTTCATTAACCTGTCTCACCCATTCCCTTTGACTGTTCTGTTTTTTATTGCCATTTTGTTCTATGCTAAGATTTGGTTTATAAATGAGGTTTATGTTACTTGTATTCTTTGAGTGTTGCAGCTCTTAGGTATAGGGGGATAGAGTTTACTGACAACCATAGTAACGGTAATAATTCTTTTGATAGCATGACTTGATCTAGACTTATGTTCAGTCTCTTTGGTCTTCTCCATTAAAGTTTTGTGGATTTTTTTTTCTTTAAAGTTTCATGGTGGATTTAAAATGCAGGTTGTGATATTTTTTTTCCTTTAATTTTTTTTAAGGAGAATGATTTTCTGTGTTGACACAGGCCTATGGAGGTATGCCATTGATTGACACATGATGTGTTTTTAATTTGCTGTCTCGTTTTTCACATCTGAACACTTTTTTGAACCCCAAACACAATACATGTCAGCTTATAATTCACTATAAACATTACAGACACTTTGTCATCACATAACATTTTCTTCCTTTTTTAATTGTGCAATTTCACAAGTTTAGTTTAGATTTCAGCTTGGGTGACTGAAACCACTTTGTTGAATTAGTTTTATTCTTATGGTGAGAGTGATATATTTTAGAAGGTTGTTGTATAAGAAAATTTTCTTATTGATGGAGCTGAATTGTACTAGAATAATGAGGATTCTACAGTAGATACCATGTGCTTTATTTGTTGTTGTGGATATTATTTTTTTAGTGAAAGTATTCATGTAAGTTGGATTTTCAGTTTGATATCTATTGGAATGAATGGGACACCCCCTTTTTTTTAGCTCGTTAAGTAGTTCAAAAAGCATATAAATCTCCCACGATTCCACAATGAAAAATAGGGTACCTAGGATTCTTGGAATGCACTGAGTGTTGATGGTGGTGCTACTGATGAAAATTGTTATGTTTCTGTATCAACAACAATGGTTGGTTTTGGGTAGGGTTATGCCTTTGAGTATCTAGCTATAGGGGACTAGTACTAGCCCATATTTAGAAGGGAACTTAGGATTTTCAAGAGTTAGGAGAAATACACCCATAATGTATTTATTATTAATAATATAGTTCTAATTTCTTAGGGTATGATGACTTTTTAATATTCATCATATATATGTGGTTCAGTTTTTATGATTTTACTATGACTTTTTAATTATTCTTAAAGATGAAATCATGATTGTTTATTCTATTTTGAAGTTGAGTTGTATTCTATTGAAGATAATTGGAGAAAGAAAAGAGAGTCATTCTTTGACCTTAGACCCATTTGAGAATCGTTTATTGCACTTAGACCCGTTTGCGAATCGTTCTTTGACTTGCGTACATCTTATTACCACCTTAGACAAATTATTTGTTGGCATTGGGTCATTCTCCTTGTGAGATAAAATTCATGTCAACAACTTTTTTGTTCAACTTGCGGTGAGTACCTTTTGTCATGGGACGATTCTTGTATTGTCCACATCTGGATAGTTTGGGAATGCATATGTAATTTATATTGTCACCAGTGGTTCTTGCTTTATTCTATTATTAAAAAAATTGGGTAGCATCTCTTCTTGTTCTTTGGGTATATAATCATATGTGGTGGCATTTACTGTTGGCCATAATGTCAACGATATGCGCTCACCTAGTGTGGTTCGTGTACTTGAAGAACTAAGGGGAGATGTTGCCGAATATTTTTATGAAGTGGAATAAAATAATGGAGCTATTGATGCAATATGAATTAAGCATTCTTGAATGTGATAGGAACCTCTTACCAATTATAGAGAAGTTAAGGTTATTTGGATTTATAATATATGCATAATCAAACAATGTCTTATATCTAATAGATGAAGGTTGCTTCTACATGTAACGTAGAAAGCTGCTCACGATGGACAAGGAATGGTTGCATTTTTCTAGACTATCAATTGAATGTAGAAAAGAAGTAGAAGACTTCCTAAACATGGCTAAAGCAGATGTGGTGGACCGGGAAGAGATCTTGTGCCCTTGTGTGAGGTGTGAAAATCGAATAAGCCGAAAATTTGAAGATGTTGAAGAACACTTGGTTATTAAGGGGATTGATCCTACTTACACTACCTGAGTTTTACATGGAGAACGAGTAAGTGCATCTACGCAACGTAAAGACATTGAGAGGCGGGACACATATACGATGTACGGAGATACATTTATTCAAGAAGAAGATTTGCCACAACCAACTAATGAAGGAGGGGAGTTGGAGTTCACACACTTGTTGGAATATGTAGAAACTCCTTTATACCTAGGTTGTGCAAAGTATACAAGGCTTCTAACAATCGTAGCCTTATATAAGTATAAAACCAAACATGGTTTATCTGATAAGGGTTACAACGAACTAAAAGACAATTCGTGACATGTTACCACTTCCCAACTCAATGTATTCAACCAAGAAGCTACTCAAGACATTTGACCTAGGGTACAAGAAGATCCACACTTATGTGAATAATTGTTGTTTATTTAGGAAGGATTTAGAGTCCTTAGATACATGTTCGAGATGTGGTGCCTCTAGGTGGAAAGTGAACCAATCCACCAAAAAAATCAAAGACTAAGTTCCTGCTAAAGTGTTACGTTATTTTTTTATTATTCCCAGATTGAAGAGGATGTTTATGTCACCAAAAAAATCAGAGTAAATCACCTGACATTCTACTCACAAGAGTCAGGATGCAAAGCTGAGACATCCGGTTGACTCAGTGGTAGGAACAGTAATAAATAACAAGTGGCCCAATTTTGCATCTAAAACATGGAACATTAGGCTTGGCCTTGTAGCTGATGGGTTTAACCCATTTTCGGATCTTAGCACTAGATATAGTTGTTGGCCAATTATTTTGGTTTATATACAGCTTGCTCCCATGGTTGTGTATGACGAAGGAGCATTTGATGTTGACATTATTAATCCTAGGGCCGAATCAACCAGGGAATGACATTGATGTATACTTAGAGCCACTCATAGATGAGTTGAAAGAATTATGGGATAATGGCATTAAGACTTATGATGCATTCAATAAGTCCACATTCAGTATAAGAGCTATTTTAATGTGGATAGTGAATGATTTTCTAGCATATGGAAACCTTTCCGACTATAGCACGAAGAGAAAAGTCACATGTCCTGTATGTGGTACTAACACATGTTCAAGGTGGTTGAAATTTAGTAGAAAGTTTGCATACATAGACAACATGAAGTTTCTTCCATCAAACCACCCATTTCAAACAAAAAAAATGGTTCGATGGTAACCATGAAACTCGAAGAGGACAGAAAAGAATGATTGGTCTTGAAGTTTTAAATGCAGTCAATAATGTCGAGAATGATTAGGGAAAGGGTCATAAGAAGCATAAGAAGAAAAATATAGATGCTACCCAACTAAGGAAGAAGAAGTCAATCTTTTTCAACTTACCATATTGGTAGGCATTCCCCGTGCAGCATAACTTGGATGTAATGCACATTGAAAAGAATGTTTGTGAGAGCATTCTTGGCACATTATTGGATGTCAAAGGATAATCAAATGATGGGCTAAACTCTCGTAAAGACTTACAAGACATGGCCATTAGGTCTGGTTTGCATTCAGTTGAGAATGGGGCAAATTTTATTTACCTGTAGCATCCCACACACTATCAAGGATCGAGAAGCAGGTTCTTTGTTCAAGACTACGGGATTTAAAGTTATCGAATGGTTATAACTTCAACATAAAAAATTGCATATCAATGGAAGATTACAAAATATTGGGTTTAAAGTCTCACGATTGTCACGTCTTAATGTAATAATTGTTGCCAGTAGTACTCAAGGGACTTCTGCCTGTTGAACCAAGAAACACAATAAATCAACTGTGTGCATTTTTTCATGATTTGTGCCAATGGGTTATCGATAAAAATGCAATGGAGCAACTTGATTTTGACATTGCTGAGACTCTGTGCATGTTTAAAAGGTTTTTTCTGCCATATTTCTTTGACATCATGGTTCACTTGCCTATCCACCTAGGACGGGAAGCTTGTCTATGTGGCCCGGTGCAATACCATTGGATGTACCCATTGAAGAGGTGAGACACTACCTAATTAATGTGTTTGACAATATTTTTAGGTTTTCATATTGTTTATTTAATTAATTTCATAATCTATCAAGTTCATGAAGATACTCAAGGGTTACGTCAGGAATCATGTACGTCCCAAGGGTTGCATAGCTAAATGCTACCTTGTCGAAGAATGTGTGCGTTTCTACAGTACGTATATAAAACAAGCAACCAAAATTGGTGCACAACATGGATGCAATGAAGACTTTATAAGTGAAACAATCCTTGAAAGACGTCCAATATCAAGTGGGAAACCAATTATGGTACCCGACAACTTGTTAGAGATTGCTCATCGTCTGCTGTTATTTAATAGTGTCGAGGTCCAGCCTTTTTTTTAGTAAGTCCCTTATACATATTTTTTTTTTCACCGTCTGGTTATTCACCTCGTAAACTTAATAACAAATTATCTTTCCAAAATGCATATAGAGGACCTTAAGCGTTTAGACAGTGTCTTGAAAGAAATGAAACTCTACTATTGAATAAACTTATGGAGACTTTCCCACAATGGCTTGCAGAGAAGATCCTTTCAAGTAGGGACAACATGGTAGATTCATTAAAATGGCTTTCACAAAGGCCCAGACTGCAAGCAATGTCATATATGGGCTACATCATTAATGGACATTGATTCCACACACGAGATGTTGAGAAGTCCACACAAAATAGTGGTATTACACTTGATGTGGATACTGTCTGCCGATCAAGTGCAAGGGATACTAGCCAAGTAGTTTGTAGGGTCTCTTACTATGGTGTCATAAAAGACATCATCTTATTAAACTACTACATGTTTCGAATCCCTATATTTAAATGCAATTGGGCTAACATTGGGACAAGTGTAAAAGTAAAGGATGGATTTATCCTTGTAAACCTCTACCAAGGACAAAGCCAATTCAAAAAGGATCCCTTCATTCTGGCATCACAAGCCAAGTAAGTTTTTTACTCTAAGGAGAGTGAGACGTCTAATTGGTATGTTGTACTAAAGGCACCACCGAGAGGTTTCCACGACTTGGAGTCATATGATGAGGCTACTTATGTACCTTCAACCACATTAAATGCATTTAGAGTTAACTTGAGTCATAGTGATGATGACAATGATGATCATGCTTATTTAAGGATGGATTGTGAGGGTGTAGAAGTGTCATCCACATAAACGGTCTGTTTGTTAATTCCCTTCATTAGATAAACATTTGCAAAAGTTAAATTTTTTCTTTAAAATGTTTAGTTGCTTAACAATAATGTCATGCATTAGATGTTCTCTTTATGTAGTTCTTATGAGTGGATGTTTATCATTAATGTCTATTGTAATGTGCTAAATTTTTATTTTTATTGTTAATTATTTAGGTATTATTACTCATGTAGCTTTCTTCGCATTGTGATGGATTCACATCGACATCCTTCGGGTGAGGTGAGTATTTATATTGACAATTATTTCTATATTTATTTAAATTATTTATTTTTTAACCATTTAATACATGTGTTTTATTTCTTTCATATACTTTATAAAGCTCTCATCAAGGAGAGAAGAGGGCTAGGATAGAGGAGGAAGTTATCTATGGTGCTTCTTTAGGACGGGACAATGAGGGGATGCATATTTCATCATCCTCAGGATCTGTGCACACACCTAGATCAAGGGATTTGAGGGAGTCTGGTGAGGCCCCTCCCCAGAAGGACAAGAAGAAGAGAGGCCCCGTGAGAGTCATTATTGTGACAGCCCCTTACTACAGCGCATTCCATTGCAATGGAATGATGCGGGCTAAGTAGTAAGGGAGAACTTCGACAGATTTTCCTCTCAGTTAGGGGTCCTCATAAAAGAGAGGATCCCCTTGAATGCGGATACCTAGTCCCACATCTCACGACATCTAAAGGATGACATATGGGACTATGTTCAAGTATAAAATATGTACACATGTTTTTTTATATCATATATCTTTTCTTTTGATTTTTACTATCATTTTCTCAATGGGGGACCGATAGTAAGTTGATTTACTTAAGTCGATATAATAATTATTTTATTTTTCAATTACTATCATCATATTGTTTAATAATATATTTACTAATTAATTGTTGTCTTTCTCCTTAAAATCTATCTTATAGGTCTACGAGATTAGCTCCTAGGTATCCAGGGCCAATGTATGGATTGCAGGCTATACGAGGAAGAATGGGACACCTAATGATGAGGCCGCTAGATAGGCCATGGTAATAAATGTTCAAAACCTTATTAATTTATGCATAGATATGTATTTCATTATTAAAACATGATTTCTTTGTCATCGTAGGAAAGGATGCCAAAAGCATCTGTACCATCCATTGAGACTTCATCTAGTTCCTTGTTAGATGATGCAGTATCACAAGCACTCGGTCCTGAGCGATCGGGGAGAGTACGGGGATGTGGATTGGGGGTTACACCCTCTAGTTTAAAGGATGTCCACCACAAGAGTTAGAGGGAAACAAATCTAGAGGAACAACTTAAGAACCTAACAGATGTGGTGGAGGCGACGAGAGTTCGGATGGAAAGTAGGTGGTCCTAGATACCAGGTCCTCATATGGACATGCCTGAGGGTTCTAGTTCTACTTGGTGTGAGGTCAACTTAAATAGTTTACATCTAATTATATATATATATATATATATATATAATTTTTTTTCAAATATAAACCTAAAGCTAACTAAATCTATCTACTTTCATGATATTTTCAGCGTAACATCGGCATTAATAAGAGGTGATTATTATTAAATTGGGATGGGAAAGGCTAGATTGTTGTGAGAGGTGAAGTGGCAGGGAAGGATCCTGATGAAGTGGTGAATGATAAGGTTGCTGGACCCAGGGCATGGATGGTATAGATCAAGACTGTCTTTGTTAATGATGTTCAACTATATCAGGATCCTGGGACTCTTGATTTGGCTTTTCTTGATGGACAACCAATTGTCTGGCCATATGAGTTCATCTAACTAGACCATCAGTGACTCCTAGTGCAGGTAATCACTTTTTATTTCTCATTCTCTTTTCATATATGTTTATCTACCTCCTTTGATGCAAATTACATGTACTTACTTGGAAACTATTAGAAGAGTTAACCTTATCGCGTGATATTGTTTGGAAACCTACAAAGTATTTTGATGCTTAGAAACACTATAATGTTGAATGATGTCATAAACCTATTCTGTTGGAACTTATTACTTTATACTTACCAAATGAAAAGAAGAACAATCTAAATAGATTTGCATTCTTATGTTGTAGGTATACAGCTGTGCATTAGGGTCCCCTGCCACATATTCAAGTTTTGTTTCAGGTAACTTCTTAACATTGATGAAGTTTCAATCATTGAAAGTCTTGTTTTTATCTCTACTTACTCATTCTTAACTGTGAATCTCAGGGGGTTACGATATGGAAGAAAAAGATGCAAGAGCCTATGATGGGTAGGTAACTTTAACCATTGGAAAAAGCTGTAAGAGCTTATGATGGGTATGTTCCATTAGAGTACTATTTTTTCTTTCATCCTAAACACCCTTGGAATGAGAAGAAAATCCATTGATGATGGCATAATCAAAGTATTAGGCTTAATTTTTTAGATGAAGACTTATCATTTGGGATGTTGGTCCCACACAAATACACCTAAGATACCTACCCATCGTGATAAAGACAAATATGAAACATGCTTTTCTTTACTTTTCTTTTTCTTTTTTTCTCCTTTTGGAAGGGCCACTCAGCCCGTAGATAGAAATTTTGTATATTAGGGCCCTGTGTAACTGGCTAGAGGGGTAGCAAACATTGAACACCTATAGAATGCTACCGTGGGATTCAATATT